>JARHVA010002942.1:1887500-1932500 GCA_037957365.1 Torreya grandis | reverse complement strand
ATCACTAAATTACTACCAAAGTGATGCCACATAAGACTTTAAAACATATAAACTTTATGATCGCATAAGTGAAGATCAGTTTTAGTTCTACCCCCATTAAATCATTGTATCATGATCCATAATTCTAGGGGTCATTGCATCCATAGACCTTTGCTTGGGATATGACACCATATCACATATAGCTCGATCATATGAAAAAAAATTATAATGGGAATTATATATCATATTATTTTTTGCCAACATGAATTATTTAATGTTCACCATGCAATAATTCATACTCTAAAAAAAACTATAACATCCTAAACAATCTCATCATACCAACAAGAACTCATCTATTTGGGGTCATCACCCAATATAAAAAGAATACCAAAATTATTATGAACTACCAACAATAGTGCTATCAGGTTAGATTATATTAATAAATGTCTGACCAGAGGGTGTTTTCACTAAATGGTTCATTCAACTCCTGTAATTAAGAACAAGCAAATGATTTAACCATTATGAACAATAAATTACAAAATGACAAATTCAACCATTAGGCCATTTTCAACTTCATGAACTAGGCCAAATATAGGGTATAATTAAGAATATCTAGATTTCACATTACATGTTAATTGCATGTGGTCACAAGATGGTCAACCATGCATCCAAAATGGTAATTTACTAGAATTACATAACACATTGAGCTTAGAAGCTTCAACCCATAAGACTTGCTAATAATCACTTGATCTTGGTTGATTCCATACAATCATAAGTCAATAATAATTCATTGATTAATTTCCCAATTACCTAAAAGATTTCATTATTATAATATTAAATAGAATACAATTGAATTAGCATCTATTATTATTAAGAGGTAGTAGCTAGTGACGATGATAACATTTCAAGCCTAACCCAAAATCAATATGGAAATATGATCAACTATAATATTATATTGATAACAAGTTTTACACAACATCATATTGCAGTACAGCAAAAATATACTTTACATCACTTGCTAGAGTATCTTGGCACAACCAACACTCATATATATACATAAAATTAACCCTCTACACTTGATTGCTTAAATAATAAGTGTACAGAAGATCAAGATCATTAATATATATATATATATATATATAATATATATATATATATATATATATAATGCACCTCACAACTAAGACCAATAGGAAAAAGGGAAACATAACAAATTCCACAAAATATTTTAATAGCCTGAGGCTAACAAAATGTCATTAATATATATACCTACAACCATGTGTTATATAATCTTTATTTACCAGTTAACTAGGATATCCTTCGATTAGGATCCAAGGATGATATCATTAAGACTAATAACTTAAACATGATTATTGGCATTGTCACTATAACATACAACTTTAATGTATTAGAATAACCATAATATAAGGATGTCTATTATGAACACAATATGAAATGTTGTAGAAAAACAAAAATATTGTTTGCCTACAATAGTCCACACTTACACATCTTAATATCAAGTGATTAAGACTAACACTACGTAGTTTGAATAATCTTATTTTGATTGATAGTTCTATCATATGTATAAGCCATAGGCCATATTTATAAGGAAATAGTTATACTACTTTATAATTATTAGATTTAGAAACATGGTAGCCTATAAGAAATATATCAAACTACAATATTAATGTAATACAAATAAAATCAATAAATTTATCTTAATCAACAAGAATTATATCTTGGGTTATAATTGGTGAACACAACACTTTGATCAAATGATAAAGATAATCAGATAATCAATTTCATAAAAGGAAGATCCAATTGTATCATAATCCCTTGCACTAGAAATGGGTGCAATAAATGTGTCAGCATAAAGTTGGCAATGTGAATTCCTCTCTAGTCAAAATTCTAAAAATTAAATTCTATTTTAATAAATCAAGTTTACAAAGAGAAAACCAATTCAAACTTAATTAATTACACATAAATAAATTTAATCAACCTCATAATTCTTACAACAATAAATTTTCTTTTTAAAAAGGGTAAAGGATCAATGACTATTGTATAAACCCCCAAAACAAGCAGGGTAATGTATACTCAATATAGTTCTTAAAAAATAACACCAACAATGCTCTTAAAAATATAATATGGTCTATAATAGCTAATAGTATTCTAACTCTCATCTAATTATAATTATTTTGTTACTTTATATCAATTAAATTTATCTCTAATGAATGCAAATAACAACTGAGTAAATTTTACAAATAAATGCGTTGAAAGCATATAAAATCTTGTTTGCTAAGAATAATATCTCATAAAAATAATTTCAAAACATAACAAAAATGAAATTACTCTCCACCTAATGGGTTAGGTGTATGAATCAACAATGTCATAATAAGCCATTTAAAAACAATGATTCAAGCATACAAATACTAGTTTAACCATTTCTACAAATCTTCATTAACTAATAATCAAATGTCTTATGAAAAAAGACCACTAGTAGATCAAAATTTGTTCCCGAAAAAAAGAAGAAAAAAAATCATATGTTTTGGATCATGTTTTCAAAATAGTTGGGGATACATCCAAAATCTCAACTTAAATATAACAATCCAATGTTCTTTCCAAGAGCAAACATGGGGTTTTTAACCCAGTCTGAATTTCAAATAAATTATTTTCCAAACAATACATAAATTACAATTATTCCCATATCTTGTGAAGATCTCTTTCCATCATGATTGCATAAGGCATCCAACTAAACTAAGTGGTACATTTCACATATTTTAGTAACCTAATCAACAATGTAGCCATACAACAAAGTGGTTTTCATTTATTATTTGGTAAAAATAATTCACGTCAACATACAAGTTTTTAAGGTTGTACGTAGTTGAAATTCCTCAAGATGTTTTTTAATCTAAATAATTATACACACATAATAGTCTATCAAACTAGAAACATAGATTTAATATAAAATTAGGGTAAATAAATTTCCAATTAAAAATGACAATTTTTGTTTTAAGTGGGAAATTTCTAATTTGGGGAATTTTCAACAATTTCCAACATATAAAAAATACATATAATTTAATATCATAATGTAATTATGCAAAAAATAAAAATGAATCCCAAATCACACAAATCCAAATTTATTATAGCTAATGCTACACATATCCACTTTTGCTTGACAGAATCAAAAGTAAACATCTACTCAAATTATAGAATAAAACATCATCTAGGGTTATACTTGGATTTAATTAAAACACAATAACAAGAAATTCCACGTGTAACTTCATACACAAACCTTAATACTACCCAGACCATGGTATAAGCTAGTGTGGGTATAATGAAATATAACCATATGAGTATATACCCAATAGGGTTATCAACAAACATTGCAATAATTAATATAGGATTTAAAATTTCAAAATTTAAACTAGAAAAGGAAAATAACACATACCTATTTTAATATGGGTAGGGTTTTATCTTTCCAAATGGCACCACATCCATCAACATGATGAACTCATCCTTTTCTTCTCTATCCCTACTGCATCCTTCCTCTACCTTTCCCATCATGGCAGTGGCCAAAACACAACTTACAATCCTATTTTCTCCATAATCTCCTTACTCCTCCTTTTTTACTTCAAATTCAATGACCCAATGATAACCGACCAAATGCCAACCGTGTAAAAACCCTTAAATCAAAGGATTTTGTTTCAAATTAAAACCTAATGTCATGACAAGTTCTTGACCCATTGGTGTCCAAAAACATTTGTACCACAAGAGGCCACATCCTAGTCATTAAGATGCTTTTACCCTAATGTACTAAGGCTTAAAAATAATTCAAAAATTCCTTTATCATACATGCCAAAGAATCACCATAGATTATAAGATTTTATAATTAACCAATGCAAGATTAAGGATTGTATAAACAATTACAAGATTATATTTCCTAAGAAAACAACTTAACATCCCACCTTGAGTACATACATACATACATGTATATGTGTGTGTGTGTGTGTGTGTGTGTGTGTGTGTGTGTGTATTTATATATAAATCACTTATAATTATAAGCATAAAAAATTTACAATTATCTGAACATATACACACACACACAGATGTATGTGTGTGTGTGTGTGTGTGTGTGTGTGTGTGTGTGTGTGTGTGTGTGTGTGTGTATGTGTGTGTGTGTGTGTGTGTGTGTGTGTGTATGTGTGTGTGTGTGTGTGTGTATTTATATATAAATCACTTATAATTATAAGCATAAAAAATTTACAATTATCTGAACATATACACACACACACAGATGTGTGTGTGTGTGTGTGTGTGTGTGTGTGTGTGTGTGTGTGTGTGTGTGTGTGTGTGTGTGTGTGTGTGTGTGTGTGTGTGTGTGTGTGTGTGTGTGTGTGCGCGCGCGCGCGCGCGCATGCGTGCATAAACCACAAGATTCTTATATGGAACAAATAGATAAATTATAAATGTAAACAATAAAATAGGTTATCAAACTTCATCCCATAGTTATACAATAGTGTCAACTGGTAGGGTTATGACAATAAAGTGTTGATAGATACAACTTACATTCATAACTTGGCCAAATTTCACCAATACGGTATATTGACATTCTACCCAAGTTATAATTGATCCTTTTGAAATATTTAGAAACAAGTTGTTGGTCGATTCTTGTAAAGTGAAAGGAAAGAGTCTATACATCATGCCTTCATGAGTTACATTCAGGATATCTAGGGTGGATTTGAAAGCTTTTATATGTTCTTCCATATTCATTCTTCCCAAGGGAGTGAAGGAAGGAAGATACTTCTCTAAGTTTCTAGACAAATCATGCATCTATCCTATAACATTGATAATTAAGCTAGTCAACCAAGCTAGGGATTAAGGTAGAGGATTGGCCAGAGGTGGAGGATTAGGAGGTAGATTATAGATATGGGACATATAAACTATTGGAGAGTGAGTCTGCCTTCCTAGGGATGATGATTGATCCATGCATCCTCTATAAACACCTCTATCAGATTTGTTGGGTGAATATTTTATCATCAACTAACTAATGGCAAAATGGGTATATCAACCATAACACAATGAGATTTATATAGAAAAATGGGTGTGGTTACCATAGCATAATGAGATAAATCTCTCCTCTTAGCAAGGGGAGGTTCCCTATAAACTATAATATACTAATATAAACTGAAAATAGACTCAGGGGTGAAATCATACCATCTATCTCTCTTTTTTTAGAGATGATGTTCATGAAATAAAGGAGAATTATTGTGTAATTACTAAAGGCATTTCTCTTCTTTTATAAATGATGTTAAGCAAACAACAGGAATCCTTCCTAGGTAGTAACTGGATCCACAAGAAACCTATGAAAGCACAAAGTCTTTCATTGTTTCTCCTAATGATTTAGGATAAAGTAACACAATAGAATGAAGTGTAGCACAAAGTCTCCACTAAAAAATACAACAGAGTAAAAGATTACGATGGATAAGGGGAGCTCAAAGTCTCTCCAATATCTTGAAACATAAATCACATAAAATAAAGACAATTATGGTAGCACCACAGTCGACTTCAGGACATCTTTCAGATTATGTCCACTTGTTCTACTTATTTGATGAAATGGACAAGACTGTATTTAGGAAAAAGACATAAGAATGATTTCCTAGATAACACAAGCTATTTCAACACAAAGTCTGAAAGGTCACTTGCTTTCTCATTCACTTGATAAAATATGATTAACAGTCTGAGCTCAAAGTCTTAGGAATGCCTTTCAATTTGGGTAGAGTTTCACTTATAATAACAAAGAGATCTCCTTTTTACAAACTAAGAGATTACAATATATAGTCTCCAAAGAAAGACTTTGGCACTTGTTTTCACAAAATAGCCCATGTTGTATTGAATGCATTGGGAAGAGGAATTTTTATGCAAGGGCCATGCTAGAACAGGTCATCAGCCTTAACTTTTAGCATTCTAAATCATCTCAAATGTCTTCTCTAAAGCATGGGTCACCTGATCTTCTAAAAGGTAAGGCCGCTCCTCTTTATGATACTTATATGACTGTCCACTCATCATTACTCAAATGAAGAAAAATAGGCTGTGCCTTTGAGTGCTTGTGCTCTCTTATATCCACCTGGTGGATTGTTCCACCTAGTAGAATAACTCTTCCATCAATGCTTCTAGATTCTCTATTTTAATCTCTCTTTCCTTGTTATATCTTATCTCTTTCTACTAATCCAAACTCTTGGGGTTATCTTCTCACCTTCTGCTAGTTTTTTCAGCTCCTTTCTCAGTGGATAGTTGAGTTTGTCTTCGAGTCTGCATTATTTGAAAATCAAAAGTTATTCCATTACCCTAAATTTGACATCCATATGGACGTCACCAATCACTTGAATCATTTTAAACCTTGAACCCTTTGAACCTTTTGGAGTTCAATGGTTCAAGGTTTAATGGTTCAAAGTTAAACAGTTCGGTAGTTTGGCAGTTCAATGTTTTGTAAAGAGCCGCGTTCACTTAGTCTTCTTTATGAGTTCAAGGTGTCATTGAACCAATTATTTGCACCATTCACTTGAACCCTTTTTTGGAATCTTCTGCTTGAACCATTTACTCAAACCTTCTATTTGAACCTTTCAAAACTTGAACTCTTTAAACCTTTAAACCTTTCAAAGGCAGAGTTCAATGGTTCAACGGTTCAATGGTTCATTCTATATCATTGAACCCAGCCATTGAACCTTTTTGATTAAACATTGGTGTTCAACCATCCTTACAATTTTTTAGGAAATGCCTTAAGTGTTTTGATATTTTTACTTGCAAAATCCCACCTTTTAAACCTATAATTTCCTTAGCTGAAAAGGCTTATGCGATTGAATAACTTGACTGCTCAAAACATTTTAAGAAAGAAAGAGACTATTTTGGCCTACAAGACCGAAATGGTCGACATGTTGTCCATAAAAACAAGTGACAAATTTTTGGAACAACAAGATCTAAAATTTCTATGGATTTATAAAGGTGAATGTAATAGGTTATAGTTTGAGTTTGACCATGATAATCATCTAGATGCATTGGATACAACTCAAGTGATATTTCAAAAGGATAGAGGTGGAGTTTTAAGCCTTATTTTTATCACCAATATAAAAATTCTATTGATGTGGGTTTTATACACACCCAAAAAAATCTTATGAGGTAGCCTCTAGCATTTTAGGATCGGTGAATAGACTCATTTTAAGGCATGAGTTGAAGGGTATTTACTTTTATAATAACCTATTAGTGGAATAATATTGAGTGATACATAATGTTTACCAAAGGTGAAGTGGATATGGATGAACCTAGATATACTCTGAATGAGTGGAAGGATTATGATTATAACCAAGGTGGATAGAATTTGAAAAAAAATTTAAAAATAAGGAATGGTAAAGTAGAAAAGAAAGCCTATGGATAATTAGGGATGGAACTTTTAATACTAGCACTTAAACTTAGATATGATGAGAAATATAAACCAATACTTATTATGATTTATTGTAGCACAAAAAAAATTAAATACCACTAAGAGTCAAAGGAAACATAACATAATATACTTAAACATAGAAAATCAAATGCTATATAATTGTCAGATTGCTATTGCACATCTATAAGAGGGATTATGACCAACATGCAAAAGATATTCAAATCAACTATAGATAAAAAATAATAATGATTATATATAAAATATATAAATCATATACATAAAATTAATAAGATACCAAAATGATGGAACATCTCAAGTAATCCACATAACTGGGGAAGAATCAAGATTTGCACATAGAGACAAATTCATGCTAAACTCTTTCAATTTTCTTATTAATATGAATAGCCATAATTATCCTCCTTTTGAGACTAGGAGGTTACATATATTTATAAGTTTGGGATGGGGAAGACCTCATCACTTCAATCTTCACCTAAATTACAAGATCAAAAATTGAACTTTTCATTCAAAATCATGCAAAGATGCATGCACAATTTTAATACCTAGAATATATTTTTAAATAAAAAATACAATACGCATGCATAATGATAGATTGGGAACTAAAGTCCTACCTTGGTGATAACATGAAAATACATAATCATTTATAAGATCAAAGTATTGATGCATCGCCATTAACTAGATGGGTAAATGGAGTAACTACAGTTACAACTGAGGCAATGACTATAAGCTTTACAAATATGGGGGCACTAACAACTAGGTATGTGCATGGAACCAACCTAATGCTTTTATCCCTTCACCTAGTACGTGAGATACATCAAAATCTTTGTCTATAATTTAAACATTAAGTAACAAAATCTTTAAGATTCTAATAGCATTGGCCATCATTTTTTTTTCTACCTATATGCTCTTAAATTTGGATGCTAGAGCTTCCACTTTTGTTATTGTATCCTTAGAAAAACTAACCAACTATAATACTTCCTAGTTGGTTTTATAAATATTCCTTTCAACTTATTTTTTAAGTTGTCTCCAATTAAATTGAAAAGGTTCTTAAAATTAAGTCTATTGACAAGCTCCCTAGCTTGGGTGAATAAACTTGTGACTCTTATGTCTCAAAAAATATGCAGTGCCTCACTCTCAATACTGGTTAAAAGTTACACTAACTTCATCTATTTATTCTAATTTAGGGAAGCATCCCTTTTGGAAATCACATAGTTCAAACATAAAGAAGCATCCATGTTGGTCACGAGCTTCAACTAGTTAAAATCATTAATCCTTAAGTAATGAACTAAGAAATTTAATCTCCTTTCCACATCCTTCATCTTATTCCATAGTGTAACAATATCTCCTTTGTTGTCCTAACTACCTACCTTGGAAATCCTGATGTTGTATAAATATTATACAACTTAGTAGTTGCACTCTGAACATCATCAATAACTTTATGAGGGGCCTATGTAATTTACATTTAATTCCATATTTTTAAGGCCTCCTCAATACTATGGTTCATTTATTTCATTGTCACCCATATTAAATACAAAAAAGTGTTGAAATCCTTAATATATTCAGTAGGATCATTGGGATTTCTCTTAGGAGTTTTTGTATAAGAGAAGAAGTTCTCTCTTTATTTGAATTACACCTCACCTTTTGTTTTTGGGTTCACCATTTTCCTCTTCCTCACTCTATGAATAGTTTCACTCTCTTTATTGAACTATGTGGAGACTATGGGGAGCTTAGTTAAAACCAAATTTTGTCTTTCATCTCTATCACCCATTG
Source organism: Torreya grandis (assembly GCA_037957365.1). Lineage (NCBI taxonomy): Eukaryota > Viridiplantae > Streptophyta > Pinopsida > Cupressales > Taxaceae > Torreya > Torreya grandis. The sequence continues at coordinate 1,923,298 of JARHVA010002942.1, read as the reverse complement.
TCGAACAATAAGTTCATCTATTTCAACTTATTGAGTAGGGTCTAAGGATGCATAAGATGGAGTGGTAATTGGAAGCAATGTAATAAAAATAGTTGGTAGGGAAGCACTTATTTGGATAGGTAATTAAGGAAGCTTCTTGCCAACCCTCTCTCATGGGGATTTTTATTAATCATAGGGGTTACTTTTTCCAAGAATCTAGTAAGACCCAAGGTTACTTCCATAGTCCTTGTTGATTTTGGCATGGTTAATGGCTAGGGCATGGGGATATCTATTTGGGTCAACATTTTCTTGTGAACTAGGGGATTCATAGGATCAAAAATAGAAACTATGACAAAGTTCTCAAGATGGACTACCTTGGGAGTCCTTATTATCTTAGGAGAAGAAATAATATCAGAATCAACAATAATTATATTAGAAATAGATAGTACAACCCTAGGAATTATTTTGGGTAAACTTATAGTTATAATTTATACATTAGAAACTTAATAAATAATGGAAGATACTACCTCATAAATTCTTTGACTTTACTCTTATGTGAGGTTGTCTAAATTTTCTTCCACTTCATGCTATCCTAGACTCAAAGCTTTGGCATTTTATAGCTCAGCTTCTTCATCACCTAGTTGTGTAATGTGCATTTATTGGTCTTCCTCCTCGTAAAGATAAACAACCAAAGATATTAATTGTTAATCTTCTTATTCTTCTTAAATTTCAATTTTAACCTCCATGTCATTTGCCTCCTCCTCTTAACTAATTTACTCTATAATAGGGAGACCAAGTGATGGCCTCTCTTCTTGTTTTTTTAATCTTGGGAGGGAGTAGGAGTGTCTTTATGTTTATTTTGATAGGTATAAATGTGTGGAGTGAAAGGTAGATGAGATGTTAGAGTGGATATAAGAAAAATTATGGTAGGAAGTGTAATTGAAGGTGATGAAATGGAAAGCATAGATCTTGCCTAAGGAGACTTAGAATATTGAGGAGAGTCTAGAGTAGTTAGAATGGAAAAGAAAGACAATTTTAACAATTCAAGAAGACTTAATTGGGTGACTATGGCAAGGGAAGGTAAATGAGTCTTCATAAAAATTATCTTCCTTTGTTTACCTATAGAAATTGCTGACATATCCCTTATGGTAGTTATGCCCATAACCTAAACATGGGAGGCTATTGTTATAGAAGGGACTTGAGGACCTAGGAGAACTCTCAAAATTTTCCTTATAATCTAAGGATTGAATTCTTTTTTAATACTAGATTTATTTGTTTGTCCCTCTATAGGCTTTGTTGAAGGGGAAGGAGGTTGATCCCGTGGCCAGAAATCATGTGGCATAGATGGAGGTCATTGTTGACTCCATGCATTTTACGCCTCTTATTCTATTACCTCAGTTTTGTACTATAAGGCTTGGGCATGTATCATAGACATTTCTTTATCTTTCATATTTTTTCATACCTCTAAATCATTTGAGGCATTAAGGAATATGTGGTCATGATCATATGCATGGTGATCATAGGAGACATGCACTTTCTTCTTTTCCTAAATAGATTTGAGATACCCCATTACTTTCCTCCTAGGGTGCCATTCCCTAAAAGGTGTAAGCTATAAATTATACTAATTTTTTAATTTACCAACATGAATAAAATGTGACCTGATCACATATTAATGATGCTCAATACTTAGAGGAGTGTTGAGATAGTAGGCCAAATGCCTTTGACCTAACTCCTCATCATTGTTGTTAAGGACCTGATATGTTATTTGATGATTTACTATATTTTCCAAAATAATATGTGGTAATAGTAAAGAATTTATTCTTATTCCTTATACCTAGATGATGGTTACATCTAGGTATAGCCAATAGTATCACATTTTGATCAGGCTCTATTTTTTAATAATTTGGGCATCTGGTGCCCTGCATTGCTTGATATATATGAGGATATACCTCATTCCACATATTTTTGGTTTCATTCCTAGATATATAAATGAACATGAAATAAAAATCATATTTAAACCTATTTTCCAAATATTCATCTAAGGTTTGCCACTCCTAGATATAGGTTGTGTAAATTATGGCCATTACTACATCTAGTAGATAGGACATCATACAAAAAAAATTATTTGTAAGCCTCTTATTAGGGTGGAGGACCTATGATTTTAACCAGACACTTACAATCTCCCTAAGTGCTACCAACTGATTAGATGTTAGGAGCTTATCTAACAATGAAGCCCATTCAGCTTGAAAATATGTAATAATTGAGAAACCATATAATATATTTAAAATGACCATGGCTAACACAATTCCATTTTTGAATTTGATAATTCAATTGGAAGAGATATCCCCTTTTAGATTCATCCTCTAACCTTTTTCAAGGTATTTTTTTAGCTTTCCATCTATTATGTTGTGTTTAATACAAACATTGGCTAAGACTTGATTGTAAATGGTCTCAAGATAAGGAAGCCTAAGATATCTCTCAAATGCCATACTTGAAAGTAAATGGAGGCACTCTTGACTCTCTTAACATGCAAAATATCCATAGTGATGGTCCCATTATTAAACAAATATTTCAAGATGTTGATACACATATTACCTTAGGTTTGAATGCAGCTTGGTAGAGTCCTTGACCTTTTATTGGTAGAAAATCATCAATGTATTTCTTGGATACTAGAGTGAGTTCATAAATGGTAGAGTATGGATGGATAGATTCCACCTTTTCCTAGAGCATCAAGTAATGTGGAAAATTGAAATTTAGGGAACTCTTCTCGAATCATGTATCTTTATACTCTGTCAATCTTGTATATGAATATGGGGAGGGGACTAAGGGATTACCCTATTTTGAAGAAGAGGACATTGATTTCCTTTAGTCACTATAATCCTTTTATTTCCCTGATTGGTTCATTATGTCTAAACAAAATTAGGGCTTGTTTGGCATTGGGGAAGCTTGAAAATTCACTCATTTAGTGGAAATAGTAATGATAAATGAATTTTCCTTAGCACACACACACACACACACACACACACACACACACACACACACACACACACACACACACACACACACACACACACACACACACACACAATATATATATATATATATATATATATATATATATATATATATATATATATATATATATATATATATATATATATATATATATATATATATATATATATATATATATATAATTTATAGACCTAAGTATTGAATTTATTTATGTACCTTTAATGAAAATAACATTTTTTTTCTTTAATGCACATTAATTTGAATGTGACAATCAACTTTGGCACATGTACTTATTTTACAAATGGCAATAATTGATTTTTTTTTTGTGTCTAGTAATCACTTTTGGAGATAGATATAAATTATTAATTGATTGGCTTCTTTACCATGTTTTTGATCTTTTCATTTTCATGTTTTGGTGATGCTTCCCTTGGAAAATGACACTTGTCCCATATTTGTTAACCCAACTCTATATATTTCTTCATTGTGTTGCATAGGTCCCATGGTTATGAGTTAATGTGACCAAGCCATATGGCTTGATATTGAAACATAGGGGCTTAGACCATTATATTGGTATATACTTTGACCATCGATCCTTCCATGGATATGGGATAAAAATATTGAGACACATGGAGAATATCGAACACCCAAAAAATATGGAATCTCAAAACCATTAGAATGTAGGCCAAAGAATGGCTTAACCCTTTTGTATATTTACTTTCATGAGAATGTGCCGCTTATTGATCATTTAGAACCCTAGAGTCTTAGGAGGATTAGCACATGGGAATGTAGAACCATTAAATTTATTAATAAATATATGAAATCTCCAAGTTTATATTTTAGTGAGACTATGCCATGTCATGAGTTCATGGATCTTGAGAGTGTGGAAGACTAAAAATTTTAATAACATAGAATTTTTCAAAAACTTAAAAATATTACAAATTTCCAAATCTTCGAGTGATATGAGAGTGAATCTTATCAAAACCATTTGGAATCCAATAGTATGGGCCTAATTATAAAATATTAATGATCTTCAACTTTAATTTTTTGATCCAAAATATACTAACTAGGGTATAGAAAGATTAGTATCATTAGCTGATAAATCAGAATGTGGACATTAAAATAAAATTCATGAAAATATAAGGTTATAAATGACTTAAGATAATAGCTTAATATTATATTTTCATAATTTGAAGTTGTGAAATACTAGATTCTATGGAAGTAACCATAGATGACAAATGCATGATAATCAATGTATATATTTTTAGGCTCATAGCTCCCTAAATAAAGGTTTTACAATAATGGGTCCTTGTTTTAAATTTTTAAAATTGGGTGTGTTAGGGCACAACAACACTCTAATTTCATATTGAGAAATAATTTTATCCCTTTTATATTTGAAAAATTGGTAATGATTTTAGATGAAAATTGTATGTTTTGAGTACACAGTGTAGTATTTATTTGTTACCACCAGGTACTTTTAAAATATATTTTTACACCATTAAATGAATTTAAATTCACTTGAAATATTTCCTAATTTTATACAAATGTTAGTAAATTATAATGGTGAATAAATTCACATTGAATTATTTCCCATGTGTGAAATTTCTAGAAATGAAAACTAGCTACCATGTTGATTTTTAATTGTGATTTTCTACGTTTTTCTAGTTTTCAAATCTAGCTAGTAAGCACTTTTTGGGAGACTTTTCACATAGTCAAATCATGTATAATTATTTTGAAATTTATAATGATGATAGCCAAATGTTATTAGAAATAAATTATGAAAACTATTACATGAAATTATTTTCCACATGAAATATTTTCAGCAACCAAATCTTAATTCTACACTGATTTCTACATCTTTCTAGTTTTCAAATCTTACTAGAAAGTAATTTTAAGAAGGATTTTTCCATAGTCAAATCACATCCAACTCTCATAAATATTTCCTCATGGTATTAAAATATTATAATAATGTAATGGTAAATACATTAGTGAAAAATTACTTCCCACATGAAAAATACGCATCAATAAAAACTAACTTGTGTTGATCTTTACTTGAAAGTCATTATCTTTTTCCATTTTTCAAATCTAGCTCATAAGCACTTTTTAGGAGACTTTTCACAAAGTCAAATCACATATAATTATATTAAAATTTAGTATTATGAGATAAAGATGTGGATAGAATGAAATTATGAAATAATTCACACAAAATTATATCCACATGATAAATTTACAACAATGAAAACTGGGTTGTGTAATGATTTATGCATCTTTCTAGTTTTCAAATCTTACAAGAAGGCACTTTCCAGGATGATTTTCACATAGAAAAATCATATCAAATTATATTAAAGTATTTATTTATGGTATAAAAATGTGAATGTAATCCAATGTTAAATAAATTACACAAAATTCATTCCCATGTGAAAAATGTGCAACAATCAAATATATCTTTTACATTGATTTCTACATTTTTCCATATTTCAAATCCAGCAGATAAGCACTTTTCAAGAGCAAATTTGTATGGTAAAATGACATTCAATTATCATGAAATTTTAAAATATGGTATAAAAACGTGGAAATAATTCAATGTTAAAAAAAATCACAAAAAATGATTTCCCATGTGAAAAATGCATAGCAATCAATCCTAACTTCTGTAAAGATTTCTGCATGTTTCCAAATTTCAAATCTAATTGGTAAACACTTTTTGTGAGGCACTTCGCACATACAAATCACATCCATTTATCATAAAATATTACATTATGGTATACAAATTTTTAAACAACTAATTATATATATAAAATAAACATGGAATTGCATTTTACTTAGTCATTTTTTATGTTTCTAGTTTTCAAATCTAGCTTGTATGCACTTTTAAAACCTATTTTAACATGATAAAATGAGGTAAAATTTACGTTAAAATTTTCATGATAATACCTTGATGATATTTGAATGCAATTCAATTAGTTTTATATTTATTTTATTTTCCAATAAAATGATATGACTATGAAAAATGACCCTTCCTAGAAGATTCATCACTTGACCAACTTTTGATTAAAAAAACACTTAAAATATATTGTGTATCGATTAACTTAATTATTTCCAAAAGCTAAAAATACCCTTTGGAGGATCTTTCCAAGGGATTTATATGAATATAAGGTACACCATGATTTTCTCTTGTTCTATCTTGGGAAAATCTCTTTGACTATGTTATAAAGATGTCAATTTGGTTGCCCTCGACTATGCAGTGGTTTTTAAGCAATAGATTTTGATTGATGGCTCTGTTTTAAATGTCTTTTTCTACATTGAAAATATTATTTTACTAAATTATCAATGAATTAGTTTTTATATATAATTGGTGTAAGTTAAAAATCATGTCAATGATTTAATTTTGTGACTTTATTGCTTTTCTAATACATTGTGCATTTAATGTATTTAATATCTATTACTTTTATCATTGAAATATTATGCTTAATTTTTATTTTAAGATTAAATGATGATGATACTCCAATTTTAGGCAAGTCTTGTACCACATTTAATGGATCTATGATTCACACATTGGAAGTGTGTAAAGCAGTTAGAACAGGAAGACATATTGCATACATAAATGAGGTCTTGTGTTAGATGTGAAATTTTGGGATATTTTATTATTCTCATTAATTATTTTCCATTATAAATTAATGTGGGAATATAATTAATGGATTTGGCATGTATTGCCTTGGAATTATGTAATTTCACTTTGGATATGGGACTTGATTATTGTTGTTGGAGGTTTGCCAATGATGTCTCCAAGATGACCAAGGATGTTGACGAGGTGTCATGTGTGCTAGAATGAAAATGTCAAAGTATGCTTCAATAAGCCTCAGTGTTCTTGTATGGTTCTTTAGTGTTTTATTAAGTGAGGAATTTTATGGATAATATTATTGGTATAAAAATGTTGTAGAGTCCCTATGGGGTGTCAAGAATGATTAAAATGAGTATAGAATTGAGTGGAATTCATATGGTTGATCATTGTTATCATCTAAATAGTTTGGGTATAATGGTAGATAATATGAGTAGGTAGTTTGATGACATCACCATTACCACATATAGATGAATTAGGGGGAGTTGGTCATATGGCTGTGATCACATGAGTCCTCAATTCTTATGTGCCAAATATCAGGTTAAGCACCAAAGCACATCAAAAGATATGCAAGTGCAAAGTTGGATTCCTAACCATTTTGATAATGTTTTCCCATATCCAAATTTTTAATGAGGCAAGAAGAGTTGAGTAAGCATATTGATGAAGTAATAATATCTTACACATGTAGATATTTAAGGAAAAGGTGATCATATGGGTTTTTTTCAATTTTATTCATAGTTGATTTGTGCTGATTTTTATGTCAAGCACTGAAGTATGACAAAAGATATGAATGAGAAAAGTTGGCCTTCTAGGCAAGTGTTGACATAGTTGGCTCTATGGTAGAAAAATCTAAGTAGATTACTAGCATTATATCTCACACACTTGAAGACTTTAGGCATAGTTTGTTACATGGTTTTATTTAAATATAAAAGTTGTTCATATGGTATAAATGTGAGGTCATGAGATTAATCGAGGTAAAAGATGTATCTATGCAAATTTGGTTTTCCAGGAATATTACAATTGGTTCCCATAGTCAATTTGCATGATGTTAAAGATGTGGACCTAGTGGAGATATAATGGTTTATATGAGCTTGTACATCTAGATCCAATAATGTACATAGATTCAAATGGGTCAATGTGATAGTTGTCTAGCAAAGATAAAGATTGAGCATCTTATAGAAGATCAACAAAACATGTGTGTTCCAAGATGTCAATAAGCAATAAGATGAGGATAAGTGTTCAAATTTTAAGATTGAGTAGTGATAAAGATCAAGATTCTTTAGAAGATAACTAGTGAATGGGTGTTCATATTGATTGAGATAAATGGTGCATGTTAAAATCAATAGTTCAAAGTGATAGTTATCTAGCATGATTTAAGCGAGGACAATCTCAAAGAGATCGATAGAGCATATGAGGTCAGGGTTCCAAAGATGCACGAGATGAGGTCAAAGTGATAGATATTTAACATTATGAAATGTCAATAGATATAGCTGATGCATGTTCAATTTGAGTAGTGAGGACATGAGATGATTGCAAAGTGTTTAAGGTTTAACTATGATCATTGCTATTTGAATATTTGAATTTACTAAGGGAAAAACTAGTGATCAATATTTTATCCATAACTTTTGATCTAGGATGAATTTCTTGATGATGTAAAAGGAAAATTTATAGAGGACTAAGAGTTGAATTTAGTGAACCTAGTTATATATATATATATATATATATATATATATATATATATATATATATATACACACACACACACACACATATATACATACACACATACATATAAACATAGATATTGAGCTCTAAAGTTGATTGTGTGTTTGATTATGTTTTATAAATGACCTGAGAAGGATTTTTAAGCTTATGTTGATGTTATTTTAATCTCTCGTGATGAATTATCTATTTGGTAGTGCTTTATACTCCATAAGGATAATATATGATCATTTTTTAGGCTTGAAAAATTGATATTATATATGAAAAAATTACTAAGAAGTTGATTTTGTTCCTAAAGGCTATTGGTAGATTGAGTGACCATCTTACAGAGATAAGGTGAAGGTGTTCTAAGCTGAGTTGAAGAAACAAATGAGCATAGAGATGTTTTATAAGAATATAAGGCTTATGAAAAGTAATTGGTTGTCATATTATTCCCCTGATTAGATATGGAGAGTCAAAATAGCTTGACTATATTTTGATAATATAAGATCAGTTTGAGTGGTGATTTTGAGTATGTTGTTTTGAGGTATTTTGTCTTATGTTGGAGTGTCTAAGGCACATGAATATGTTGCATATATATTGGAGGTTATATTAATATTAATTATTCATGTGGTTATGTGAGATATTTATGTGTTTGATTCAAAAGTTTGTGACTATGTTTTCTGTGTATGAAGACCTGAAGAGTGAGGTAACCTAATTGGTAGGTCCAAGTGTTGAGTTGATGTTCCAAGTGGTGTGGACCCATGAGAGAGTGTGAAAGGGTATATTGGAGGATGTTTTCATGTGTTTTATGTGTTGTTAGAATTTTAAGATCGTCCAAGTAGTCTCACATGTAATGTGTGAGTATGAAGGTCTAATTGTTTTAGGTCTCACCAAGACCTAAAGGTAGTTTGGGGATAATGAGGTAATAACTAACCTATGGAATGTATGGTTATTACATGTAACATGTATGATGACTTATTTAAAATGTGGAAAAAGTGTGGTAAGCATCTTTTTTGACCAAAATGGGTTATACCAAGAGAGTGGTATAAGTATAAGGCCTAATTGGCTTACTTGTGCTAGTTGTGTGAATATGGAGTCAAGTGAAGGAGAGAAAATTTAAAAGAGAAGGTACAAGCCAATGAGGACCAAAAAAGAGTAAAGAGGATAAAAAATTATTGTATGATCAAGGTGATGAAGGTGATCACATAGGTCATTGGACTAATAAGCCTAAAAGAGGAAAAAAGAGTGAGTATGCTCAAAAGGCTATTTGAAAGAGTGTGTATGGTGAGTGAAGGCAAGGTGAAGGTTGTGTGTGCCCAATGGATCAGTTGAAGGATATTTTATTATGTTGTGTATGACCTGTAGGTCATATTTATGATTTCATAATAGTGCTCTTGTAGGTTTGAAGATTGAGTGTGAGTGAAGAATTAAAGAGTATGGATTATGTGTATGACCATCTAGTTATGTTGTTAATGTGGTGATAGAGTTGTTATTGTGAAGGTGAAGAGTGATAATCATAGTTCAATAATCACGTGTTGAAGACATTAGTTCATAGGTGGAGTTATTCATAGGTGTTATTGTGGCATCTCAACATCTAAGGTGGTTGTAGCCTCCTTGTAAGGTGAATCTTGCTAAAAGTTTGGTTGTTGTTGTAGCTCAACTAGATAGGTGTTGTATCACCTTTTGGGATTATAGTCTCAATAAATAGGGATGATAGTTACTTTATTAGTTATTTTTTTCTAAATTGGTTCTTGTTATAATAGGACAATATTCCAATTGTAGGTTCAAGTGGGTTTTCTCCCCCAAGAGGGTTTCCCACATATGTCATGTGTTATGTGTTTGATCTTGCACTATCTCTCTTGTTCATTGCTATGAATGATTTGTATGCTACATGAATGTTTGTGGTAATTGATTAAGAGTTTGAAAGGATTGAAATTTAAGTTAGATTGTCTAGGCTCACTAATTCACCACCCCACTTTTTAGTGATTGTACCTTCAACAGTTGCTTGTCATTTAATGTTTACAACCACATGGTGGGTGGTTGATATTTTTTTTAAAGTATATATAAGGTCAACAATAAGACGTACATTTTATATTAGAGCCTAGAGTAGAGGACCAAACACTTATTTTTTGTAATTTATTGCTCTTTTAGTTAGTTTTTCTTATGAGCAACGTTGTTATGAAGCATTTTTATGCATTTTACCTTATTGTGGTAGATCCAAATATATTTTTATAAGAAAACATATATAAATTTAAAGGTTGTGAAGATTTGTGTTCATTATCTCAACATATATATTTTTATTTTTTTCATATTTAATCATAGTTGAATTACCCTTAGAGTCTTTCATCCTATTTTGTTCATGGTTGTATGCATACTAGTCATGTACAATATTAATTCCATGGATATTATCTCATCAAATTAATCAAACTTATATTATCTATAAAACAAGAATATCTATTTCCTATAAATCCTTATATTTTTATCTTTTTTATAAATATGTTAGATTAAGATTAGAATAGATATGAAATTTGAAGTTTGTATATGATTTTTATATTATTATAAAATATCCTCATTATTATTTTTTCATTGTTGAATGCATGAAATGGAATGAACATGTAGTAAATCATCTATATTTATATGAGAAATCCAAAATTACTAATTTTATTGGCAACAAATCCACAAGACATGACATGTATTTCATTTTTATAAATTTACTCTAAACATTCCCCTTAAAATGAAAGAGTTCATATCCACCACTAGGTTACCCAATTAGACAAGAACTAGAAGTAATAGACCTAGGGGATATTTTTGTCTCCTATTAGGAGAGGTTGAGTGGTTCTTTCCCTACTTTAGTGTGCCAAATTACCCAACATTAATTGGTATATAGGAGGAGCCAAACATTTCCATTATGGGTGAGTATTAATCTAATAAGAGTTAGTTTATATTTTTAAATTAGTGTGTTAATACAATGACACTTTTACACTTAGCTATAAGGAGATGAATTCTATACACCTATCCATTGGTAAAAGTAATATAAATTTGAATGCAGACATAAAATATTTCAATAAAATATAATATAGAGTGAATCCCAACTTATAAGCCAAGTAAAGGAAGATTTAGATAACATGTTAGTTAATGGGGTCATCTACCCAGTTGAGGAATTTGAATGGGCAATAACCATGGTGATTAGTATCAAAATTCATTAGGATATAATTTTATTTTCTGTTAATTAATCTTTCATGTGTCATTAACTATTCCCAACTCCATTCACTTATGAAAATCTAAAATGATTCATAGGATGTGAGTTCTAAATTTTCACTAATGGAAGATATGAATAATACCAAATTTTTAATATAATGGGTATATTTTTAATATAATTTAATTAATTTTGGGTTAAAAAAATGTGTCATTAGTATTCTCACATTGGTATGGTTACATTCATCATTTCCTCTTAATTTCTCTTCATTACTAGATAGTTTGTGGGTTTATCAAGGATAAGCATACCAACATATGACTCATGTTTGAGAATGTTTGGTAATTAAAAATTACACTAAGATTAAATATGTGTGTTTTGAAAACACTATATGAAACCTTTATCAACCATGTGATACGTAAGGAAGGACTATAGGAGGATCTATTACATTAGCCATCATTTTGAAACTATAAGCACTAGACTAATCAGAGGTATATGTATGCTTTTTTTGGTCACATGGGATACTACATCAATTTTATCAAAAATTATGTGAAATTTTAGTACTGCTAGAAGATTTATTTCACAAAGGTAAACACTTCATGTGGATGGATAGACAATAGGAAGGATTTGATGCTTTGAAATAAAAATGATCAATCACTTCAATAATAAAATTCCTAAAGTGGAATATTCCATTCCAAATACATGTTTATGCATTTTAAAACCATTGATTCCATTTTATCACAACCAAGATATGATAATTTGGATCATCTTAAATATTTTTCTTATTGAAAACTTAATTTAGTTGAGAAGAATTATACCACAACTAATAATGAATCACTTATAATAGTATATGAACTCCAAAAAAAATTCAATGTATCTTCACCACACCATTCATATATTTAATAGATCATGAGACACTACAATAATTTGTGAACAAGTTAGTTCTGGTGGGTGTAGATGCAAGTGGATGGTTCTTTTTCAAGAATTATAATTTTATTTAGTTGTTAAACCTAGAGATTAGATTTGGGGGATAGATAATATGTCATGAAAAAAATATAAGGAATAATATAATAATATTGAGGATATCATGTTTGATGCATAATTATATCAATTTAAACACATTCCTAAGGCTTTGGCTAGGATCTCATCTTATCTCACCTCAAGAATTTCTTCTAAAGATATGAACATTATGGAAATGAAGTAGCCAGTTATCCATTATACTCTCTACCAACTTGTTTATGGAAATTTTTGAAATATAAGATGTAATTTTGTATTCGATTATGCATGATAAAAAATTATATGAAAGGAGCATGAAGTAATTATAGGTGATCATTATGTACGCAAGGCTACCACATTTTTTTTTAATTTTCTATCCTTTGGTTTCCTACTTTGTTCTAAAATGTGAATGAATATTATTAAAAGTGTCTTGTATGCCAGTGCACCAAAAAAACTAATCAAATAGATGAAATTACACTAATTATTGTTATAGTGCATGAACCATTTTAGAAGTGGGAAAATGATTTTTTTGGTGAATCTCTCCTACTACATGATGGAATAACATGATATAAATCATCACTATTACATGTTATCTTACATGGTGGGCTCAAGCAGTTAAAAATAGAATTTCATGTTAGTTATAGAATCATGTTTCTTGTGAAAGAAACATTATTAGAATATATTGATCTTATTAAGCTCAACTAGTGATTGGGGCACACATTTCTTGAATGAGATATTACACACTCTGTTAGATGAATTTATGGTGGTGCATGACAAGTTTTCTCCTTAAAATACCTAGACAAATAAAACTACAAAGGATTTCAACAAAAATATTGGAATAACACTGACCAATAGTTGTGATGTAGGCTGCAAAGATTGGGATGAATATATATTTAGTATTTCTTGTGCATATAAGACAATATATAATAATTTAAACAAATCAATACCAATTTTAATTAATTTTTAGAAAGGAGATATTTTACCAATAAAATTTTTAGTGACTCTCTATGTATTGTATGAATTGGATAGTTGGATAATCAAAAAAAATTGATAAGTGACTAAATGAACTCATGAAATTAAATGAAAAATGCAATACATCTCATTAGATTTTAGGTGTTGGTAAGGATAAAAATAAATATTGGCATGATAAACATGTAAATTGTAAAATATTGTAGAAAGTTATAAATGGCCTTTTGTATGACTCCAAGTTTTTTAAGCTTATAAGGAAATTTCAAATTTATTATATGGGCACTTATATTATACATGAAATTTTGTATCTAGTGCTTATAAACTGCACATGTTGGATGGAGAACTAATTGTTAGACATTTCAATGGAAGTAGATTCAATCACTACCAAATGTAATTTTTCCATGAGACACTTTGAAATAAGTATTTTTTCATGATTGTACTTTTTTGTTATTTTTTTTTATTATTATTATTATTATAGGTTCCATTTAGTTCATAATAACATCATTTTATGTGAAGATATATTTATTAATAAATCACATCACCTCGTACATTTTTTTAGGAAATTCAAATGGGAAATTTCATTGAGATATATGTGTTAGGAGTCTAAGTATTCATAAGGGAGTGTTGTTCTACCACTTTTTTATATCTTTCATTCTCTTATCTAAATAACATAGGCTATTTTGTTTGCACAATAATTGTAGAAGTTTTCTTATTTTATATTTTCACACCATTACTTTATGTTTTAATGACTTAATTCATTATTTCATTTTGTGTGTAATTATTACTTCATAATGTATGGGAAATACCATTCTTGATTAGTTTGTGTAAACTTACATTTTTTTCATGGTGTTGGAGGACCATGCACATGTTTTAGTGTGGGGTAGGAGAATGTTTAAATTGGTAAATGAAGGTGAACATGATTGAATTAATTTGAATACATTTTCATATGCAATAGATTTAAAGGGTAGGGAATGCAAGTGAAAAAGATACGTGTTACAATTGAGAATGCAGGAAAAGGAAAGAAAGCCAAAGTCTTTCCTAAATGGTATCACATAAAGTGATGTCATTAGTAGTTAATACACTAAATATTGGGTACATTATATATTAAGTAATCACTATAAATGTGATCATGCAAAAGTTAAAATTAATGGAAACCCAAAAATACATATCACTCCATTAGACATATTCAAATGTCGATGGAGTTATATATTAATCTCTAAAATTCATTTTCAAAATTTTATTTCAAGAGATTTGAGACTCCACATAGCAAAAAACTAGTAGAATAACCAAGGGAATAATATATAGGCAAAGTTTAGAGAAATTAAAGTATGTTGATACCAAAATTTAGGAATACAAAATATTGTGAAACATTCTAAAGTATAATTGAGTAGGAGCAGGGAAAAGGTAAAATTAAAAAAACTACTAGTGATAAGAAATGGAATTAACTATTAAAATCACTCATCTCAGAGTTGAGTATAAAATTTAGGATTACAACAAGTGGAATGCTTACAACATGACAAGATTAGAGGATTTGGTATAATCAATTTCCCAAGGGTTTTCTATAGTGGGTTTAGAATCACAATTTTAAATAAGATCAAATATAAAGAGGCTATTGGCCCAAAGTGACAATTAGTCACAAGCACACATGTGTATCATGTACATCTTGGGCTGACTCAATGCTAATAAAATAATTAACCCTAGAATAAATAAAATGAAAAGTTAAATAAATGTCTTCAAATATTGCATAAATGCAATATCTAAAGACTTTATTTCATAGAGAGATATGGGAATCTAAGGTCATGCAATGCTAATTTTAATACTATATCCATTAGAGAGGAAAGGAAAAAAATAACTTGAAAATTAGTTACATAATAAAAATTGGAAAAGTGACTTCCTACAACACTATTTTATTTGATGCAAGCATTAATTTGGTATTAGGTAGAGTTAGGGTATTACAATTGATCGAGCTACCATATTTTTTAAAACCAGTAAACTTGGTATGATTTCTATTGTCCCATGTCCATAAGGATAGATTTTACTTTGTGGCATATAAAATGAATCAATCCTTAATGTGTATCAATAAGACAATATGATTTTAATGTTAAGGTGAGTATATCAAAGTTGCCTCAACCAAAATACATAAGTCAAGAGTTTTTTTTTTGTTATTAAAGTATAAAAATGATAAATTCACCTTCAGTTAATAATATAAAGGATAATTCCACTCAATTTTATACAAGATTAATAAACACAAAACAATGATTTATAAGGTGAGATATCATCAATAATTAGATATTGCATATCTTGCATAGAATCAATGTAGATGAGGTGTAGTTTGTTAATTCATAATAAATTATTTATTGAATCATTTACAGTAGTCAAAAATCCCATCACATCGATGACACTTTTAGATGGGTAATTATGTTGATATTTCTATTGTTAGATGAAATAGATATACTTGATGTGTCATGCTCATAATTACACCCATATAAAACCCATAAAAACACTATTTTTTTTCTTATGTAACACTAACTCTGCACAAGTAAACACTTAATATTTAACACATCCATACTAATGCATACATTGACTACACGTGTCTTCAAAACCAATGTCCAAAAGTGAAGACAAACTAAAGGTATACAATTAGTCTCAAGGATAAAAAGTATAACTTAGACTAAATAAACCAATACAAAAACTTGTTAGTGCCATTCATTTTTTTGGCATAAGAATGAAAATAAATAAGCATAACCAAAATATGAATTTGATTGCATCTAATAATTAATTTCTAGGTTTTACCATCCACTTCATCATTGTGAACATGATCAATTATGGGCCCATAACAAGAATGCGGCCAACTATCACATCCTTGATGATCCATGAAAATTCCATCATGCTTCTAATGGACTCATGAAGAAAATAACATAGCACAACTAATTCATTTTTATAATTTAATTACTACATTACCTTTCAATCATAACCACATAATAAATATAATAAGCTTAATTAACAACCATAGACTTCTTGACAACCACTATACAGATTCTCTTCTTCATTACACAAGTAAATCATACTCTACTTTTAATTTCCAGCCATGTAATTTATCATAATAAACTCAAAGGATCACAACTTCAATTAAGTTGATACCAATTTTCAACTCTTAGGATTGGGATAACGAATCTAATATAATTGCAAAAACTCATGTTAGCATATAAAAACAAATAATTCATAGAGATTAGGTTATGAACAACCCTTGTATAATCAATTAAAGAAATTAACTAGCTACACTAATAAATCAACAACATGCTAACCACTAGTATACACATATGCACACAACCATAGTGCACCTTGTTCACTTCCTATAGGGAAAGATAACATCCATGTACAACCTTTAAAAAGATTCCAAGGAATTATATATATACAGCTGCAATACTAAGTCCTTAACATGTTGTCCACATATATCCATACACATGAATGTAAAATGACTTATTTCATGCATATGATAGTCACACTATCTACATCCGTTATTTAAGCAATATGATGTACTTTTCATAATATAAGTGAATCATGAATAATTTAATGTAATGAATTCCACAATAATGATCATGAGGTGACCAACTACTACATTTAAATAACATTGAAAACCCAAATGAAGCACAATATAAATATACTTGCTTCCATAATGGAATAAATCTATGCAACATCTATGTTCAATGAATAAGGATGCCAATTAACTATCTCAAGACAAGATATAATGATAATCATTAATCATTAGAATGCCAACTAGAAGAGTCATTTGTGCATCAAAATATAGACTTAAAATCTAAGGTATGCATTTTAAACATTAATAAACTACCAAGGGTGTCCAAAACAGGTTTCTAGTTCTTATGTCCATCCTTCACATTACCAAATAATCAACCAAGTAATCTCAAGTTAATTCATGAATGTAGATAGTATTCCACTGACTAGGTTTAATTTAATCTCTACTCATACTAATCAACTATCTATTCATGATTGTTTAGACCGTAATATCAAAATTGAAAAAATACTTAATTTCTTATTATACATGCCCAATGAAGACTCGAGTTCTTTCAAACTCATTGTCAAACATAGGAATAATCCCCACCAAAATTAACCTTTGCCCATGCCTTCAAGGTTCCATACATACCCATGAATGGGATCAAGGTCCAATGTAGTTCTATGGTGCATAATAAATTATTTATTTCTTAAGTACTTTATACATTGAAGCACATCCTTATTAGTAATAACCATAATTATAATGCCTCCACAATACTATGCATATTATACATAGTTCAATCCACCAATATTATAAATGTCATATGTGACAAAATTAGCAACCATCTAATTTCCTAATGAAAACATATAATCAATAATGCTAGACTAATATACATAGCATATACAATACCTAGGCACAACTTACTCAATTGCATAAATGTTTATTTAAATAAGCCAACAATCATAATAAGAAAACATCTAATAAATCAAACATGACTTAGATAAGGTACAAATCATAATGCAAATTAATTAAAACAACTGTTATGATCATGAAATCTAATTAATCATTAAATCCATAGTTGCATCTATAATAACCATTTAGTTTATGAAACAATTCACTGATCCAGTTCTATGCAACTCTCTAAGTGTTAGTATAATAATGGATCAACAACTAACATGAGCTGAAATAGACATACACTTATTTTAGTGATTTTAATCCATCTAAGTGATCATATCAAAACAAAAATAAAATATATCATAGCCAATGATAAACATATTTTTACAGCCAAATGAATTATTTAGTTTATCCATAAAAGGCATATCTTGTGCACATGCTTCAACTATCTATAACAACGTCATGATCTACTCACTCAATGATAAATATGTTACATATTAAAATCACATTTCTAGCCAACAAATGGATATATCCCATGTAATTAAATCATACCTCTAAATTAATATTCACTAATGAAATTAATTCATACTATCCATGCATCATTTCTTTCAATTTTCTTAATAATAAGAATGTGTACAAGATAATCACACACAACCATCTAATATAAACAAGTGTGTATTATTGCACAATTTTACAATTAAATGAATGAAATTGTTTGCACAATAATTCAACATAATTACTTATCCCATACAATGTATGCATAAATCACATAACATATATATGATCCATCCATAAGTAGTCCGTCCATACAAATTTATGTATAATACATAAAGACGTATTCACATGCTATCCAAGAATATTCCATCCATACATATGTATTTATAAGACATAAAACTATATGCATATGCTATCCAAGAGTAGTACATGCATACGAGTGTATACACAAGACATGCAAAACATATACCTAGCCTTTACAATGCATGTAATTCATACCAAAATATTTAAAAAAATCATCTTTTGAGAAGGTATGCATAATCACACAAGTGTTTAAAATAACCTTTTCAAGTATATGTTGAAATGAATTCAATGTTTCCATAACTCATCCATTCTATGCATGTTTTCAACCATACAAGAGTGTGAAATCAAACATTTCATGAAAAAATACAACCATGCAAAGATAGTTTCCCAACCATACATGGTTTGTTTTCAACAAGGGTTTTTTCATGATAAATTATCCATTCAAGTCCTAATTTCAAGTGTGTGTTTTAAATCATCCTATGTATTCTATTAACTCAGCCATTATACATATAATAGTCATCAATGTGTGTTTTAAATCAACCACTTCATATAGGAAATCATCTATTCATTGCATGTTTGACCCAACCATATAATGGTGTATAAAATCAACTATTAAATATGTGACTTTAACCCATCGATTAATGGCATTAAATCAACCATATAGGTGTATTAACCCACCTCATACAAGTGTTTCTATGCAACCATGTATCAATGTGATCATTCATTTAAAGGTTATTTTTTCTATCCATGGTTTTTAGTACATAACCAACCATTTTAATGTGTGTGGATGTCCATTTAACTATGTTTTGAATCCATCCATTCACGTCTAACATCAAAAATTAAATGTGTGCTTGAAAACAACCTTATAGATTTTATAAAAACATATTTATCAAATAAATGGAAATGATTTTTTTTTTCTCTTACCTGAGAAATTAATGGTTGCCTTGCTTACAATTGTCATGCCTTCTCCATGGACCACAAAATGCTAAATATATGCCCTTGGCTCTTCAAGCCATAATAAAAACAATAATTTTAAGTGTTGCTCTCCCCAACACATGCATCCCATATCACTTACAGGTTTCATTTCCATGCATAAATTTTTTCTAAGTTATCTTTCTTCTTGCCCCCAAAAGTCTCTCCTCAGAAGAAAAAAATGTGCCATTATTCCTTTCATTCCCCAAAACATTTCTAGTCAAAAATCCCCCTTCGACACAAAAATGGTGTACCATTTCTCTTCCTTTCTCCAAGCCAAGCTCCACTTGCATTCTCTTTCCCATTTTTTAAAACAATTCTCCTAAGTCATTTTCCTTACCAAACAAATCTCTTCTCATGGAATGGTATGTGGATTTTATTTGTGGACCAAATGTGGTTCCACACTCTACTTGGGAAGATTTTGTCCCCCACTTGCCTTCCCACTTTGTACATGGATGTAGATAAAATATTGGGAATATTTTATTAACCCCCATTTGGAATAAATAATTTATTTAATCTCATTCTGAAGATAATCACGTCTCCAAGGTCCTTAACTCTCCATGGTACCTTTCTTGACTTGAGTTTGGTTTTGGGTTTACAAATCAATTTGGAGGATTTTTAAATAAAAAAATAAAATAAACATTATAATCTATATCTCCCAATTTTCTAAAATCATAATTTATTTTATTAAGTTGTAATTTACAACATGATCCCATGGTCTATGGTGGTAGGGGGATTTTAATTCTTCTTATGTGATTGATTCATCAATTTTAGACTTAGTATTAATCCCATGTAATTATAAAATGTCAACCCCATCTGAGGGTGAACTCATTTACATGGTGGCCTTGTAATGGCTAAAATGATAATCGCCAAAATGGACAAGAATAACATCAAATTTACCTATTTTGAGATATTTTTAATATCAAAATCAATCCCAAAATTTACACACATGAGAGTTACCTTATTTCACTCTCATGCCAATCTCAATATTGAAAAATCATATAAAATTGAATTAATAATGGTTATTATTATTTTCTACGTAAAATTAAAAATCAACCATAATATCAATTATCATCGATAATGCACACTAATAGTGTTTCTAAATTATACGATGATCTAATCTAGACCAACAAGAGAGATTATGGCACAATAAGGATACTATACACTTTATCCCTTATAAACATTGTCTTTAATACATTAAACTAGCACAGAAGGGTTGAAGGGTCACATGCTTTTAATTGCACTATAATCTAATATAAAAACCTATACTCTGAGTAATAATATCATCCTTATAATAAATAATATTTATACATCAATTCTACACCTCTAAGATTCACCTCATGCAATAATTGCAACCAAAAATACTAGGGTGTCTTAATGTAACGTAGGGCTATTACATTCTCCCCCTCTTTATAAAGGCATTGACCTTGATGTGTGAGTAAAACATACAAGTGTAAAAATAATTTGTGTTTTGATTTGACTCGGTTTCTTTCTTTATTTATTTTTAAATTATTACCTCTTTTAATTTTTGTGACTTCTTAAATTAATTTCATATATGAATAATATTTACATTTAATCAATAATATGAAGGCTCTCATGTAATAAATTCTCATACTATCACTATGTCATAGTACCATCCACTTTGTTTCCAAATCAACAGAAACCCAAGAACATTTTACTGGAGTATAATGTTGATTGGTATTATATAGAATAGTGTTTCTATCCTCTCATGACTCATAGTAGTAAATATGGATGCCACCCCATGACATAATTAAAATGTGTTAATGTGAGAATAATCCCTAGCAGGTAATAGACAACAAAAAATAACCATACTTAACCAAAAAAATCTATCATGCCACTGAACTGTATTGATCAATATGCATATGTATCCAATCAAAATTTATATATCAACCATATACTTAGACCTCCCATCATCAACATCCCACCTTATAACTCCCTACTAGCTTATCATCATTTCTTAAACCTCCCAACTAGCATAATATATATAAAACCACCATGTTTGGTGGGGTAGGAAGGATGGTGTCTCAACCTGCATGCTAGGTTCCCCTTCTCAATCCTACTAGCTATATTCCAAGCTACTTCTTCTCCCCCATACCACACCATCAACATAATAGTTATGCACATTCATATAAATGTGAAACCATCATAAGAAACATCAAAATAAAATAAAGTAACCGGCCATGTAATAACAAAAATCAATGAAAATGAGATAAAGTGGTCTTGAATCAAAAATATAATATCAAAATTCAAACTATAAGAAATCAATCATCAATTTCCTTGATCAATCATTTGATTAAAAATATTTGAAAACAAGAAAATATAATTTTGGATTCAAGTCAACTAAAAATTAAAAATTTTCAATCAACTTAAACAAATTCAACAAAATATAAGCAAAATATAGATCACATTATGTCACTTATGTGACTTCTACAAGGCACAAAAAGCCACCCAAGGGGAGAAGGAAAACATCTTGATCTCACCTCCTAGAGTTATGAGGCATCTCGATACCTCCAAGAGGTATAAGGCATCTTGATTACCTCATATATGTTCAAGGCATTCTGAGTCTTCCTTGAGGTATGAATCATCTCAACATCCACACATAAGGGTGTTGAGGGATAGGGTCAAGCATAACTAACATGATGTTGTTATACATTAACCCAATAAAATATTAACACATCCTCCATATACCTCCCAGAATCATATAAAAAATAAACCCATAAATCCATTTGATGTCCCATGTCATCCTTGATGACATTACCAATATTTAAATACCATAATAACTATATTCTCTATAAAATAGTACTAGGTACTCTATAGGAATGGCATCACATTGCCGATAATAATGTGTAATGTCATCTATCATAATCATAAATGTGGAATCAAATAACAATTTTATTTATTACAAGTGAACTGAACAAGATGTATCAAGAACTCCTATAAACATATCAGACCAAAATCCCTTATTTACCCAAAATTTACTTGTTTTGAATTCACTTTGCTGACATTATGATCAGTGACCAAGGAAATCTAACAAAACCTCTAAACTCTCATGTAGTAGTGACCAATAGAAGTATGTTAATAGTTAATTATTAATTTCAATAATTATGTATTCACTTTTTTTATCTTAAAAAAATTATTAGATCAATTATTCTTATCATATTCAACATGGAATGAGAAGTATCTCAATGATACCAACTTTAAAATAATTTGTTTCTTAGTTTGATAGTTGTGTTGGAAGTATAATTACTGAGAGGGGGGTGAATCAGTGAGCCCAAATATTCAAACTTTAATTTTGATATTTAAAATTACTTAACAATTTACCACAAGAATTCATGAAGCAATCATATCATTCAAATCAATAAGCAAGAGAGATAATGAAAGAGTAATCACATAACACATTATATACATGGGAAGCCCTCTTGGGGAATAAAACCCACTAGAACCTGCAATTAGACTACTATCATATATAACAAGATCCAATTTAGTCTAACTACAATTGATCAAGGAACTACAATCCCTATTTAGTGAGACATGAATCCCATAAGGAACTACTGCACCTATCTAGTTGAGCTACAAAAATAACTAAACTTTTTAGCAAGTTTTACCTTGAAAAAAGGCTATAACCACCTTAGATGTTGAGATACCAAAATAAAACCTATTAAAACACTTCCACCTCTTAACTGATGTCAACAACACCTAATGATGGACCTCTGCTAATTACACTTCACCTTCATTCACACTCAAACATAAAGCTCTCTATTCTCTCAATAGAATTATGTCCAACAAGTCATACCATTAGTCCTCAAATTGATTTTCTCTTCAACTCATCCTCAGGTCACTCTACCCTTACTTTTCTCCCCAACACACACACAAGACTCTCTTAATTTGCTCCTTAGTCTCTCACATAAAGTCTAGAACCCAACAACATTGGTTCTACTATATATAGAGCAATCTTGATCAATACCATCTTAGTCAGCCATTAGGCATATCTTAATGCTTAAGACATATATAATATAAACATAAGGCTCAATACAATATACATAGGTTGGCCATAACAGCTAGGGTTCATCCTTAATAAGCTACACCTTTTAATAAGGTACTTGTAGCTCTTATAGGTCTCATGGAGGCCTATTCACCCATTAGGCTCAAACTTATTATCAAGCATATGGATAACCCCCACCAAAAGTAACCTTTGTCTGTGTCTTCAAGGATGCCATACATACCCATAAATGGGTTCAAGGCCCAATGTATTTCTATGGCACATAATAAATTATTTATATCTTAAGTACTTTATGTATTCAAGAACATCCTCATTATTAATAACCATCATTGTAATGCCTACACAATAATGTGTATATTATACATAGTTCAATCCACCAATATTTTAGATGTCATATGTGACAAAAGTAACAACCATCTCATTCCTAATGAGAACATATAATCAACAAGGTTGGTCCAATATACATAGCATATATAATGTCTAGGCACAACTTACTCAATTGCATCAATGTTCATTGAAATAAGCCAACAATCATAATAAGGAAACATCTAGTAAACCAAACATGAATTAGATAAGGTACAACTCATAATGCAAATTAATTAGCAATTCTACTATGATCATGAAATCTAATTAATCATTAAATGCACAGTTGCATCTATAATAACCATTCAGTTTATGAAACAATTTATTGATCTAGTTCTATGCAACTCTCTAAGTGTTAGTATAATAATGGATCAATAACTAACATGAGCTAAAATAGACATAAAATTATTTTAGTGATTTTAATCCATCTAAGTGATCATATCACCACACAAATAAAAGAGATCATAGTCAATGGCAAGAAATAATTTTGCAACCAAATGAATTATTTAGTTTTTCCATAAAAGGCATAGCTTGTGCACATGCTTCAACTATCTATAACAGGGTCATGATCTAGTCTCTCAATGATACATATGTTGCATATAAAAATCATATTTATATCTAACAAATGGATGTAACCCATGAAATTAAATCATATCTCTAAAGGAAAATTCACTAATGAAATCAATTCATACTATCTGTGCATCATTGATTTCAATTTTATTCATAATAAGAATGTATGCAAGATAATCACACACAACCATATAATATAAAAAAAATTGTACAAGTACATGAATTCAAGTGTTTTCATAAACATTAAACAAAATTATTATCCCATACAATGTATGCACAAATCACATAACATACATATGATCCATCCATGAGTAGTCCATCCATACAAATATATGCATAATACATAAATATTTATTCACATGTTATACAAGAGTAGTCCATCCATACATATGTATTTATAATCCATAAATATGTATGCATATTCTATCCAAGAGTAGGGCATGCATACAAGTGTATACACAATACATACAAAACATATACCTAGCCTTTATAATGTATGTAAGTCATACCAACATATTAAAAATAAATCATCTTTTGAGAAGATATGCATAATCACACAAGTGTTTAAACTAGCCTTTTCAAGTATATGTTGAAATCAATTCAACGTGTCCATAACAAATCCAATCTATGCATGTTTTCAACCACACAAGAGTGTGAAATCAAACATTTCATGCACAAATATAACCATACAAGGATAGTTTCCCAACCATACATGGTTTGTTTTCAACAAGGGTTTTTGCATGATAAATTATCCATTCAAGACCTCATTTTAGGTGTGTGTGTTTTATATTAGCCTATGTATTGTATTAAATCAGCCATTATACATATAATAGTCATCAATGTGTGTTTTAAATCAACCACTTCATGTATGAAATCATCTATTCATTACATGTTTGACCCAATATAAAATCAACTATTAACTATGTGATTTTGACCCATCCATTAATGGAATTAAATCAACCATATAATTGTATTAACCCACCTCACATAAGTGTTTATATGTAGCCATGTATCAATGTGATCAGCCACTTAAAAGTTATGTTTTATATCCATGGTTTTTAGCACATAACCAACCATTTTAATGTGTGTGGATGTCCATTTAACTATGTGTTGAATCCATCCATTCATGTATAATATCATAAATTAAATGTGTGATTGAAAACAACCTTATAGATTTTATAAAAACATATATATCAAATAAATGGAAATGACAAAAAAATCTCTTACCTGAGAAATTAATGGTTGCCCTACTTATAATTTTTATGCCTTCTCCATGGACCACAAACTGTTAAATATATGCCCTTGGCTCTTCAAGCCATAAAAAAACAATTATGCCAAGTGTGGCTCTCCCTAACACATGCACCATATATCACTTGCAGGTTTCATTGCCATGCATAAATTTTTTCTAAGTCCTCTTTCTTCTTGCCCCTAAAATTATCTCCTCAAAATAAAAAAATGCACCATTATTCCCTTCATTCCCCAAAACATTGCGAATCAAAAATCCCCCTTCGACAAAAAAATGGTGTACCATTTCTCTTTATTCCTCCAAGCCAAGCTCCACTTGCATTCTCTTTCCCACTTTTAAAAACAATTCTCCTATGTCATTTTACTTACCAAACAAATTTCTTCTCATGAAATCATACATGTATTTTCTTTGTGGGCCAAAAGTGGTACCACACTTCACTTGGGAAGATTTTTTCCCCCACTTGCGTGCTCACTTTGCACATGGATCTAGATAAAATATTGGGAATATTTTCTTATCCCCCACTTGGAATAAACAATTTATTTAATCTCATTTTGAAGATAACCATGTCTCCAAGGTCCTTTAACTTTCCATGGTACCTTTCTTGACTTGACTTGCATTTTGGGTTTAAAAATCAAGTTGGAGGATTTTTAAATAAAAGAATCAAATAAACATTATAATTAATATCTCCTAATTTTCTAAAATCATAATTTATTTTATTAAGTTGTAATTTACAACATGATCCCATGGTCTATGGTGGTGGGGGGCTTTTAATGCTTCTTAGGTGATTAATTCACCAATTCAAGACTTAGTATTAATCCCATATATTTATTAAATGTCAACCCCATTTGAGGGTGAACTCATTTGCATGGTGGCCCTACCATGGCTAAAATGATAATCACCAAACTAGATAAGAATAACATCAAATTTACCTCTCTCGAGGGATTTATAATATCAGAATCAATCCCAAAATTTAATCTCATGAGAGTTACCTTATTGAACACTCTCATGATAATCTCATTATTGCATAATCATTTGAAATTAAATTAAAAATGATTATTATTATTTTCTAAGTGAAATTAATAATCAACCATAATATCAATTATCATCGATAATTCACACTAAGAGTGTTTTTGAAGTATACGATGATCTAATCGAGACCAACAAGAGAGGTTATGACACAACAAGGATACTACATACTATCTCTATTTTAAAAGCATTGTCCTTAATGCATTAAACTAACATGGAAGGGTTGAAGGGTCATACGCTTTTAAAGTAAACATAATTACAACCATTTCATTGAAATATAATATAATAAACCTACACTTTGAGTAATAATATCATTTATATAATAAATAATATTTATATGTCAAGTCTACACCTATAAGAGTCACATAATGCAACAATTATAACCAAAACTACTAGGGTGTCTTAATTCAACACAGAGGTATTACATGATGGTTATGCAAAGGCTAATTTTTTTTACCCATCAAGAGATTGTAAGGTATTATGAACATTTAAAATTTTGACCCTATAAAAAATGATAATTTTATAATGTATATATGGATTGATAACTACATTATTGCATTTAGGGGTGAATCACACATGTAAATGACACTGCTGTAATATTACAAAAAACACATGAATTTCATATTCATGTAATGTCAATCCCTTACCAAAAGTTGAATCTCAGATGCAAACATGTCTGGATGGATTAGGTTTCCATATTGGTTTTTTTCACAATATTTTTTAGAAGCTACTAAAATGATACCAAATGTGCTAAAGATAAAATTAGATAATACTTAGATCGATGGGGATATTTTTTTATTGATAAAAATGTATGTCTACCTAGGGAAGACAACATTATAGGATAAGAGTGAGTCTGATGATGAATCAACCATAATTTACCCAAAAATAATGTAATAAATAATAATATAGCTATATAATATATATTATGAGATAAATCCCAGAAAAATATTTATAAAGATTCCTAAAAGCAAGTGGAATAAGTTATTAAACTAGATATGAGTATGAGATCTCCTTGTAATGATGAAAAATATAATACCTGGCCTAGTAAGTAATGGACAAAAATGTCATCAAGTAGAATGGAATAAAGGAAAAAAAGAGGGAGAGTGTGGCATTAGAATCAATTGGGCATGACTTTGATCACATAAACTAAGATGAGGAAGATAATGTGTCACTAGGTAATAAGAAGTTACACATACACTTAAGGGAATTCATTTCCCAAGAAGACACCATCATCACCCCAACATTTTTCAATAATAAATCCACCCACACAAACTTAATCTCCATCTAAAAAAATTTTACTCCACATTCACCTAAAAAATAGGATACACAAATATCATTACCACTAGAGATTCACACATTTTCAACAACTAATAATAACCTCAAGGAAACAAAGTTAAAATAACCTAAACATGTACATAACCCCCTAGAATAAGTTACATATAAGTAGTTTATGGAAGAGGAACCAAGGTCCAACACAACAAACACATAAACTATGGAGGAAGTTTTAGATACAAGGGTTTGAGGTGCCTTGGAAGTACAAGATAAAATAAAATAAATATTATCTAAAAAAGGGGAAACCAATGAGGAATGTATAAGAATTATAACTATAGCATAAGGGATAATAAAATGAAAAATGATTGGAAAAGGATGAAGTTAGAGCAAATTTGGAGGAAGAAGTCCTAGAGATTGAAATAAAAGATGAAGGACCAGAGGAAAGCTCAAATAAATAAAGTTAACTATAATTTTCACCCTCCATTTCATTATTAGAAAAATATGAACCTATGAAGATATCTTATATGATGAGGACATGATAATTAGAGAAAGGATTCAAAGAAAATTAAATGATAAGGATATCTACTTATGAAATACTGTGACTAGGGAAATTACAACTGCAAAAACCTAGATGCAGATGTTTTTTTTATGTTTGACACATATTTAAATGAGCCTATGTTTGAAGTCATGTTAGAGCCATATAATAATGATATCATTTAACTTTTAAGGATGAGCTCAAAATAGTATATATTTATCCAACTAATCTCAATGAAGTCAAATATGGAACTTCATTGGTAAAATTAGAAGCAAAATTAACTCGTTATAATATTATGAATAATTCCACCATTAGAAATGACAAGAAACACTTGGAAGAGGTGGATAAAAGATGCATGCAAGTAGAATAAAAAATTATGATAACTAAAGTGAATATTTTAAGGCCTTATCAATGTATCTGAAAATATGAACCAAGCCTAATGGATACTTCTTAATTAGAGGGGGTAAAAATATTTATAAATTAATCCTCACAGTGGAATAGATATTAAAGTAGGGTAAGGTCATAAAAAAAGGTGATTAGTTAAAGAAAAAAAGGAACAATTTGAATTTGCTGAACAACTACATGACTATGAATAGTTACTAAGTGACCTCATAGTCATAGCTATTAGGGTTGAGAAGGCCTTCCTAAACTTTTCATGAAAGACCTTGTATTCAATGTGTGCTTGTTTATGGAAAAAATAAATAATAGGAACTGACATGGGAGGTGTAAATTAGTCCTAAAACCAAGAGAGTTATGTTTTCCATTCTTGTACGTGAAACATATTTAGTCAAACTAATATATTCCAAGGGTCAAGTGATACTTGCTCCAGATTAATGTTAATCTTATTAATAAATGTTTTAGTAATTCCATGTAAACTCCATATTTAGATAACAAAACCATAATATCCAACCACACAAAAGGTTTTATAATCATTGATCTAATAGAATTAGAAATTTAAAGGTTTAATTGATCCTATCATATTTTATATTAATGAAATATTTACTAACTTTAAAGAATTTAATTTTGTTATGAAAACCTGATAATATATTAGTCTAACTGTAAACCTATATGGTAAAGTTTAATTAAATAATGATCATGATGATATATATTTACAAGTCCCTAATATTCAGTCATTACCAATATATCATTGAATAATAGTCAACCCAAAATAAGTAAGAGAAATGATTGAGTGAATAAGGAAATTTAAATTCATAGTAAAAAAGTAGAGAATTGGAAAATAGAAATCTAATAACATACACACACATGCACACACGCACACACACACACACACACACACACACACACACACACACACACACACACACACACACACACACACACACACACACACACACACACACACACACACACACACACACACACATACTTCACAAGGAGATTCCATTCCATCCTTTTAGCCTATGCCAAAATGAGATATTTGAAAGAGTGTATGAACATTCATCAATGCATAATGGAAAATGTGTTTTTATAATTTTTATTGCTAGATATAATCATCTCTAGATATCTTTCATCTAATAAATACAAGAGACAAATTTGAATTAGAATACTATAATTCTAAGTAAGATTCACATGATGTTGTCATAACATATAAAGAGTGATTATGGATAGAGTTTTAAATCCAACCACTAATTTTCACCATTAGTATCTGCATGGTTATCAATAATCAAAACTTAAAATCAAGCATACAACTAGCAATTTTATTAGATTTCTTAGTTGAAAGTATCTTTCCTAAGAAAATCCAAGAATTCTAAATTATTCCTTACCAAAATATAGAATAATAAATGTTAAAAACAAGTGTCATTTTTTATGGGATAGTTATTATTGATGTGAATTGGGAAACAAAACATGCTTACTAACAAGTGTTATATCTTACATAATATCCAAGGTGTTAACTAAATATCTTAACTTTATAAAATGTCTCTACTCAAATTTAGAACCAACAATATAAATATTTTTAAAATAAATAAAATTGTATCTTACACAGTATCCAAGGTGTTAACTATATCTCTTAACTTTATAAAATGCCTCTCCTCAAATTTAAAACCAACAATATAAATATTTTTAAAATAAATAAAATTGTATCTTACACAGTATCCAAGGTGTTAACTATATCTCTTAACTTTATAAAATGCCTCTCCTCAAATTTAAAACCAACAACATCATGGTCTCACAATGGCATTTCAAAATTATCATTACCATACAAAATAGAATAGAAGTGAAGAAAGTATAGGAAAAATTTGACAAATTGTATACATCTTTTCCAGCTAAATGTCGCGATCAATTATTCATTCACCATATTTAAAATTTATTATAATATGGATGAAATGCACTAAACTACATGTGAATATAAATGTAGTATCTATACATTTATTTAATACAACATTTAAAATTAATAATTCTTATATT
The DNA here is from genome assembly GCA_037957365.1 of Torreya grandis. NCBI lineage: Eukaryota > Viridiplantae > Streptophyta > Pinopsida > Cupressales > Taxaceae > Torreya > Torreya grandis. The sequence goes on along the minus strand of JARHVA010002942.1, from coordinate 1,892,194 downwards.
AAATTAATTATCATATTAAATTAATACACATGTAGTTTGGATGAACAATTCAATGTATGATATTTTTTTTGTAATAGGATTAAAAATAGAATAATACTTAATTATTCATTTGATTTATGCATTAGTGGATTTGGTCCACTAATTTTCATTATAAATAATTTGTGTTAAATTCATTATTATTTAAAAAGATCTAGAAAACTATTTTCAAGTTTGAGAAATCATTGTGGATGTTATGTAATTTTGTTTATGTATTTTAATTTTTTAAATCTATATTAACATTTTAGATATTTTAATTTAGAGGGATGACTAGTGGAGATTTATTTGATTTATTGTGAGTTGGTCAAACTGAGTAACTAATTAGTTTAATTGTTTATGTGGTTTAACTTTGATTTTGTTCAATCGTTGTGGAGGTATGTATATTTCTATAATTCACCATAGTCAAATTATCATACAAAGTGATGTTATGTAAATTTATTAATCCTTAGACTCTTTATCATGTTTATATAAGATTGATCGAATGTTTATTTTAATAAATAGTAATTAATTCACAATAAATCTCAGTAAAGTGTTTATTATAGAAAATAATATCTTGATAGGACATGTAAAACCTTATTTCTTGCCCTACCCTTTCCATGGTTTTGATATTTGTATCATATTTAAAGCATGTGACATTAAATCATTGTTAATATTCATATTTAGGTTATTTTATTTATGTTAGGTGGGGATAATTTGATTTTAGGGAAGACTTTGTTCAACAATTAATAGTCATATTTCTCAGTCATACTATTCTACCACTTGGTTATTTATAAAACTTCATGCCTTCAACTTATACCCTAGGTTACATTTTGTGGTCTTAAAATGAAAGGGTGAAAAAAAATACCTATTAGAACGGGTATACAAACTTGCATCAACAACTCTTACCCTATGTTTTAAGATAAAATTATATATTTTAATCAAAAGGTTGGCATGTGCTTTCTCTTACATATTCCAAGACTATTATATCGTTAATTAAACCTTGAAAACCCACATAAAATCATAACCTTATAAATACCCATAAAATTATTTCCACAAGAATATAATGAAATATTTCTCCAATAACCATGCATGAACCAATATCAAAAACTTAACACTAACAACAACTAGAGCTATTCAAATTCTAACAACAAACATATACAAAAAAAAAATCATATGTTCAAATCCCTATGTGTGTGTTACCCTCCACATATAAAAAATATGGGCTAAAGAATAATATTGTGACCCACTTTTTGGTACAAAGGGGACAACAAAAATATGAAAACATGTTAAATTTTCAATTTGCATAGGCAATAGTGACTAAATCATACATGTGAAAAATTATGTAAAAAAATAAAATGTTACATTTTTTTTTAGATAGGTATAAATATTTTTGACCGGAGAAAAAATTAGTTACATCAACGACCACAATCGGTCAATACCAACACTATCATCATAATCAGTGAATACCAACAATACCACCACAATCGGTGAATACCACCAATACGACCACAACCGGCCTTCCAATACCTTTGATATTTGAACCTGGGTGGTGCATATAAAAATCAAGTTGCTTTACTAATGCACCCCCATCTCATTGGTATAAAATGTTACAATTTAAGTGTATATTAAACTTATATTTTTTTAAAGAAAAAATATGTTTTTGAATACCTAAATAAATAATAACTATGTTTCATGTATATAAAGTTCTATTATTGATCGATCTCCCCCTCCTCATAATGTTTTCAAAACATAATATATTTTCAAGATTTATTGAAATGTGTCCTAGAAACATGGATGTAGTGAAAAAAATAGATTTATTTATAAAAAATAATTCTTTTATAATTTTTAATTAATTGAGTCAAGTAATATTGACACTTATGACCTCCTCTCATAATGTGTGTGTGTGTGTGTGTGTGTGTGTGTGTGTGTGTGTGTGTGTGTGTGTGTGTGTGTGTGTGTGTGTGTGTGTGTGTGTGTGTGTGTGTGTGTGTGTGTGTGTGTGTGTGTGCATATACATATATGTCAAAATGGACCAATTTTCCACCACTGGAAAAAGGACATTAGAAGCGAGAGTGGTGATATTTTAAAAAAAAATTAGGACATGGTCATATTTTTCATAGTGCCCTAAAAATATTTTACTTTATTTTATAAATAAATATGATTTATAAAATAAATAAAAATAAAAATTAAATATAATTTAAATTTATAAATTTCATATTATTATAAATCTTGTAAATAGACCTATCTACATTTGGGTCCACATGTTTTTTTATTTTATCTTTTCATCCTAAAGCATGGCATCCAAAGTAACATTTTCAAGGCAATAAGAGATTTTCACTTAGATGAGTTGGGATTCAATGATACATGGGTTTTGAACAAAGGGATTTTAACAAAATGGGTTAAATCAAAGGGGGTTTGTTCGAACCCTTTTAAAACTTGTGCCCACCACCACTTTCTTCCACCATGGCGCCACTTTGCATATTAAATTATTTAATTTTTTTTTTTGAGAATTTATTCATGCTTAAATATATAAATGTTTATATCTTAAGTAATATATCAAAGTAAAAATAACATTAGGATACAAAAATTATAGAGCACACATTGATCTAAATGTACTTTAGGGGTTTTTGCTTGTTAAACTATCTAAATATATTATATTTTTTATGTGTGTGTGTGTATACATGTATGTATATATGTATGTGTGTGTGTGAGTGGTTGGTGTGTGTTTTTGTGTGTGTGTGTGTGTGTGTGTGTGTGTGTGTGTGTGTGTGTACACATACCACCCACACACACACACATATATATGTATACATGTATAAGTACAGTTATGTGTGTGTTTTATTATATATGTATGTATCTATATATGTCTATATATGTATTTATTTATGTATATACATATATGTATGTATTTATACACACAAAAAATATATACATATACATATATACATACATATATATGGACACACATGCACACACACTCCGTCAATTAGTTTTTTTTTGGTGTTGGTTTTGTGAATTAAAACTATAAAACTAGTTTTTTTCTTTTTTTTTTATAAATATAAATAATAGAAAAAAGTACAAATCAAAATATGTGTTAATATATAGTAATATATTTATAAATAGGATGTTTAAATAAAATTTTAATTAGTATGATTCAATTTGTGTAGGTTAAAAGTTAAGAACTTATAAGATGGCAAATAGAAGAAATAAATAGAGCAAGTAGGAAAGAATTTTTAATTACCAAAGATGATGCTGAAAAAAATTGACTAAGACATGAAAGATATAAGAATAAAAAATGGCATCCATAGGTATGAGCACTAATGTTGAGTCGTATCAAACTTTTCATTTGAATAAGGAAACTTCTATAATTTGTATTTGTACACTCAAGATGATGTACAATAACATATTTTTTAGAAATTGTAAATTTTTTTATAAAGAAAATCATATAAATTTAAATAATTTTACATATATGTTTTTAAACTTTTGTTTAATAATTTACATATATGTATCTACACATATCCTAATAAAAATAAATTTATTTAAAAAAATTTATTTATTTCAAAGGTGCAAAATTTTAAATGAATTGAATTGTATAAAATAAAAGTTAATTTGGAAATAATTTTAAAATGGAATACCCACTATAGTCTAAATATCCACCATATTCTCTCATCTCATCCTTATGAGATCTTGACAATCAAAGAGTGGTGAAAGTTGTGAGATACATTAAAAGGGTTAAATCCCAATGTCAAAAAAAGGAAAGTTGAGATATTATGAAGTATATTTATTTAATCCACAATCTCAAAACTCATATAATCTAATTTATAAATTAAAAAGCTTAATATTTAATCCTCAATTTGTTTTCCTTCATTAAAACTAGAAATTCTTTTATTGGAAAGCACATGTTTCTGATTTACTTGTTATCTCTTTTATTACAACAAATAATTATTGGACATAAATGGAAATGGGTTAAGATTGAACTTCTTACATACATGTGACATAGTAATATTCATGTCTTGTCACTTTTATATATGGTTTACATGTACATATATTTTTTTAAAATTTATTTTCAATGATACTTATAAAAATCTAGGGAACTTGGAATTAATAATATTATATTACAATAACTTCCATAACACAAGATTATATATATGAGATTCTTGTTTGTATTTCACATATAAATTATAGATATTTTATATCTATGCATATTTATTACAGGTTTTTTATATATCAAAATAGGGTAGGGACTTCATGATCTGCTCAATTATTTCCTAAAATTTGATAAAAACTATAAAAATGCATATAAAATTAACATAATGACATATGTACATTACATCTTCAATATCAACTCTTACATTTTGGAATTATTCTCTAATTTGTGCTCATGTCTAGTTTCCATGGATCATGTTGTTTTGACAATTTATAATCTATTCCTAGGAAGTTACTTTCGAAGCTTCAAATATTAGTGTTAAAAATATTCATTATCCACTCCATAATAGGTGGTCTACTTTTAAACCTAAATATTTACAAAATATTCTCACCTTCATTTATATATGTACCTAGATGCATAATAATATATGCCTTGTATATTGTACATATATATTTTTTAAGACTTAATAGTCAATGATACTTTTTATAGTTCTCTATGGTTGAAATTTGTAATTTCCTTTGACTCCAATGAC
>JARHVA010002942.1:1705000-1885000 GCA_037957365.1 Torreya grandis | reverse complement strand
GTTTGAAGGTTATTATTTTATTTCTAGAATCATAATACACAAGCTTATTTAAATGTTAGGGGTGTTATTAATAATAAGATTTATCCTAAAAAAATATGAAGATCATGATAAACATTAGATTGATATAACACAATGTGAGATTTATGTCAAATTTTGTGTGGAAAATATACATGTTAATATTAGGCAATGTTTTCTTTATATTTTTAAATCTTGAAATGTGAAGCATAATAAAGTACTCAAAGTAGTTTTTGGTCATGCAATCATGTTTAGTTTGAGCTTCGTTATCAAGTATATAACAAAAATCATTTCAACTTGCATGTAATTTATCAAATGTTTAATCAAGTTAGATTGAGTGTTAAAATAGTATTTCATTTACATTATATATTTACAAAACCATTTATTTTAAGTGTAAAAAAATTAAATAGAATCAAAGTATGGTTTCTATAATCTACCCCCCAAACATATTAGTGAAATTATATCATGTATTATGTGTGAATGTTTCAATGATTATCTGGTTGGTCCCATGCTATTATGTGTGAATATTGAAATGATTATATGATTGGTCCATGCCTTACATTAAAGTTTTTGGTGAAACATGTGAAAGTTTGGCTAAATTTCCAATAATTAGTGAAGACACCAACATAATTAAAACTATGAATTGGAAATGATGAGTGTGTGTGTGTGTGTGTGTGTGTGTGTGTGTGTGTGTGTGTGTGTGTGTGTGTGTGTGTGTGTGTGTGTGTGTGTGTGTGTGTGTGTGTGTGTGTGTGTGTGTGTGTGTGTGCGTGCGTGTGCGTGCGTGTGTGTGAGTGTGATAATTATTTTTAGAGTGTGTATTAAACATGTACATACATGTGTTTGTGTGTAGTATCAAATACATCTATCATGACACAAAAACAAGGAAATATGCTCTAAGGTTGGACTTCACATAGGATGTTTTCACTATTTACACATTCATGGAAATTTTTTGTAAGTTTAATGGTTCTCATATAAAATATTATCACTATGAAAATCAGAAATAAAATTAGTTTAATAAATTAGATAACACATTACCACTAGGATATATTGTATTGATGGTTTATTTTGACAAAAATTATTCATTTTTAAATCAAAATAATATTCAGACATAATACTATCACATTGAGAAATGACTATCATGGTGTATATGTGTTATAGGCATGAGCAAATAGATTTAGATAGGATTCCTAGTTATTATCTTCAACCGTTTATCATGAATGAATATCAATTCTACATTATTGATGGCAAATACCATGGCACACATTTTGATCAATGTTGTTTTAAGTTTTTTTTTAAGATCTTAATAAGCACCTTGCAAATTTTGAGAAACACTAAGTTTGGATATATGGTTGTTTGACATAGTTAAAACATTCATGGCATTTTTTAAAACTTTATATATATACATAGACACATAAAATTAATATTTTAGCTAAAATCATGGATTTATGACCACTCTTTTACACACATAGCTCTAGACCTATTTTAGGGCCCTTTTGATCACTTTCAACCACCTTACATACTCTTATAAGTTGATGAATGACCTCTAAATGTACTCATCACTATTATTATCAAATTTAGACATATTTTAGACCCTTCTTAACACTAATCATGATCAATTCACCCATTTTAAAATATAACCCCAAGAGACTATAGTGCATCACTCTAGTGTCCTTCCCCCTCTCATATTTTTCAGTTAAATAATGGTTAGTTTTAAAAATTCAAATATATAATAAGGTCATCCCATGTCCCTAATGAGTCCAAATAGAATAATTCTCAATGATATGACTATATATAAACACTTTTTAAACCATTTTTACACAAGAGGCATTCACATCAAAAAACACCAAAATCAGACTTTCACACTAAGATTAGAATACATGTTTATCCCAATTTTGATTGAATATATCCATAGTATCCCAAATCTTAAGTATCAATACATATTATAGTTTACAATTCATGGCTAATGCACTTAATCACATAGTTTACTACACTAACATCTACCACATTTCACCAGTTATTCATACACCACCATATCATAAGATAACTACATGAAAATTTATCCCTCTTTAGAGTATTGGTATGTAGGCAATGCTCAACACATAGGGTGTTTATGTCTTTCCCAACTTCAACCATTAACCCCTTTTTATACATTGATTTACATTGGTATTCACATGTCAATGAGTTAGGGTTGTAGAAGGAAAATAAGTTACATAATTATCTCTACAAATGATAGTAAACTCTTGCACCATATATAAGCTCCATAAATGAAGGAATAAAGAACCTACAAACCCTAATTTACTCTATGTAAGGGGATAGGAGCATCCTAAGTTGGATATGATTGCCACCCCTTTAGTTTCCTCTTCCAAGTTTTATTGTCTAGGCCCAAATTTAGTTCCAAATTCCTAATTTTTTTCACTAGGCCTCTCTACACATCAACTTTTTGACCCTAATTCCTCTCAGAGGCACAACTTATACCTAAGTCTTTGCTTTATCCTTAAAATTTTATATTTTTAGTAATTTTTCATTATAAAATAGTTCTAAATCAGTAAATGTTAGCATTGTTATATTATTTAAAAAAAAATTGTAGTAGTGTTGTCATTTCAAGTTTTCACACAAATCCAAATTTTCATAAAACATAATAGTGAGCCTATTTATTATTCAAATATTTACAAACTCTAACCATATGTGCTTCTAGGGTTTGTATCCTTATTTATATTTTTTCAAATTATTGTTGTTGAATTTCCATATTTAATAAAATTTTATAATAATATAAAATTTTCAAGATATCATATCATATTATATGCAATCTAAAAAAGTTCTTTTTACTCCTTTAAGAAGAAGTGTAGAATTACGTCGCATCTTGATTGATCATACTCATATTTAACTTATCCATAATATGGATAAGAACAAAGGTGAACCAACACCTTTGAATGTACCTACACCTAACCAATATGTGGACTTAAATGATACTAATTTTGAACATGAATACTATGATCAAGATAACAAGAATCCTCAAGATGAACATCATGATGTACTCCCACCTCTAAATGGGGAAAAAATTAAAATCAACAAAGAGGAATTTATGATATTTTTTGGCTAAAGACTTCATGAAAAACCCATTTATTATGCTACCACACTAAAAACATTTTTGGATATCAAGATTATGAACACAATTCAATCTTCTTAGAATCCTCCTCTAGATAGAAATTGTGTACCACCTATCATAATGGGGTTAACTTAGGGGATTAAAAATATTATCATGACAATTATTACTCCATCATTGGGAAAAACACATTAGGTTAGCACACACTCTTCTTATTTCAATGTATAATACCTTATGTAATAGACTTAATCTCTAAAAACTAAGATGTTGCATTTGGAAAAAAGGTGATTTGAAACCTAATCACGTAATAGATTCTCATGTTTTATCACACACTCCATTGGCACATCATTTAGTGGAATATCCTTTACCTATAGGGTTTTTGGCACCCAATATTACACTATATGATGGAAAGGATGACCCTAAACAAGATCTCAGAGCATTTCACATAATAAGTTTGGACTATATGCCCAATGGCACATTATTGAGTAAGTTATTCCTGAGAAGTCTCAAGGATTGTTCATTATAATGTTTGTATGATTTTCGAAACCAACTAGTGCATGAATTTAATCCCTTGGATGATATTTTTCTTACACATTTCTCAATCAACATTATAGAGAAGGTTCATTATGTTCAAAAAAACATTAGTTAAATAGATATCTAATGAGCATATCATAGAATATGTTTTAAGATATAAGACCATTTTATCCAAAATGAAAAATCCTATGGAAGATAGACAATTACAAGATGTATTTAAGAAAACTTTACTTCCATCGCTACATGAATACATTATGTTCATAAATTTTAACTCATTCATAGATTTGTTCCATATAGTAAAGGAAAGAGAAATCAAGTTATTGAAAATGAATAAACTTAAGTACCTAACCAATTATGATGCTAACACCGAGAATTCAAGAAAGACACCATATAAGGTAAGGCAAAATGATAAAAATAATGATAAAATATCAATAGTGCATGTAGTTATAGAACCTACTCCACACAATATCTTATCATATCCTCCAAGATGATGGTTTATTAACTTATTAGAAGCTCCATATATGCATCTCAAAACACTATTGGAATGCAATATCATATATCTCCCTCCCACTAAATATGTTTAAATGAATTGACATAAAAGTTTCAAACAAAATGACTTTTATGACTATCATAGGGAACCAAGCCATAATACTAATAGATGTATTAGTTTGAAACTCAATATTCAATATTTAATAGATGAAAACATCATTTATGTGAAAATGCCAATATAAAGTACAACAATGAAACCAAGTAAAAGTAAAGCAATGAAAATTTTAGTGATGTTTTTCCTAATCACGTGACTAATGAGACTATAAATAAATCATTAAAGATCTATGCATATAATGCACACCCTCTACTAGTTTATTACCATTCCCATGCAAAGGAATAACATATTTTAAATGGTATCATAGGTGTTTATCATACATAAGTTCCATCTATGCCACTCACCATATTTATAAAACATGAGATAATCAATGATGACTCAGATTTACACTCTTTGTTTATTCGTGCATACATTGATCACCATCTTATTCAAAGTGTCATGGTCAATAACAAGTCAAGTGTGAACATATGTAAAATCACACTTATCATCTCTAATACATAGATTGAGATATGCTTCCCACCACCATGATCATCAAAGGATTTAATGGTCACATTCAAAAATCTATTGGTGATATTATTTTACCATTATAGGTCAGTCTTATACATATGGCTTCTAGATTCATAATAGTATTTAGTGTAGGGGTCTTTGATATTTTATTATGACATCTTTAGATTCATCAGATTCATGTATTTTTTTTATATTTGATAAATTATTAAAATACATATATGATAATTAAGTCATTAATGTTTTAGGGACCCCCTATGAGTAACCCTTACTAGATAAATATTTAATTACTATGAATCAACCTTCAATTGAGCCACATAAAAAGGTATAATTTACTCATATATTTTCATAGTAGATATATAAACTTCCATGAAATTATATCCTAAATAGGCCCCTTCGGCAGATATTTGTCATAAAATATAAAGAGCCACTCTCTACTCTAGCATCTCCTTGATTGCTATTATATAATATCAGGGGCACTTCACATAATTCACTACCACAAGCTTCACCTAATTTGATATGGAACCCAAAAATACCCATAATTCAAAATAATTATTATGATAGTGACAATTATAGCATAGTTGGTGGTCCATTTTCAGATTTTCTATTAATATCAGATCATTCACCATAGCACACACCTTTTCATTCACAAAAGGTCACAAATATTTTTCTTGACATAGGGCTAGTTGATTGTGATTACCTCATAAGACTTATCAGTTAGTATCATCAAACCTATTATGTATAATATTTACATTCACATATATATGCAAATATACAAAAGCAATAAAATATTGTAAAAAATAACAAAAATCAGGACCTATGCAAGTTTATGTGTACTTTTTCATACATTAAATAAGTTTTGAATAATATATATTTGTTTATATAGTTTTATATCATACATGCTTCACCAAGTATATGAGTGACTGTAAATTACACATGGCATCATTTCCAAAAATATTTATAGGTGATTTTACTCCTACACACTCATAAATTATATTTAGACATAAGTGATTTGGATGATAGGAGTGAAGTGCTATAGAATCCTTCACCCCACTCTTGTCCCAATGAGTTCAAACTATCACTAATAAATTCTAGACTTTACACAAGCCTCCTAAAACATGTACATTCATCAGCTAACTCATAGGGGGCATGGTAAATGTATGTTTTATCCTTCTTTTCCCACTTTATCTTAATCACATTCTCATTTATTTACATTTTATTACATCTAATGATATTTCTCACTCACTAACATTATAATATACTATTACCTATCTTAGTTACTAAATATTTAGCAGATTACAACTTAGCTCTTATTGATTTAAATACATAATCATTCATGTTTTTTGTTTATGTTTTCTTATATTCATATCTTGTATGCACTTATCTGCTTACTTTAAAGACATTTGAATATGGAATTTACAAGTGGTTCTAAGCCTTCATATCTGTGATCATATGTTTTTGAGGACATTTTAACATGTCCTTGTGTGTGTCTTATATCTATGCATATGAACATTTGAACATGTCCTTATATGTGGATCTAAGCCTCCATTATTTCCTTGTATGTGTGTGAGTTCATTTGAACATTCCTTTATATATGTATTCTATTTGAATGAGTGATATTTGAACATGTCCTTTGTTTGTCACTCCTTGTCCTTCTATTATGTGTTTTATGTGTTGTGCATGTAATTTTTGATTGTGTGCATCATGTCCATGGCACTTTTTTTTATTTTTTTAGATTTGGATTCCATGATGTAAATCATGCATCCAATTCCTTCTAATGTTATGATGGACATTATGCATTCCTCCCTAATTAGTTTCATTTAGTGTTATATACTTAGATGCTTAGTTATTTATGTCATTTATTATCACATATATCTAGACACACTTCTTAGGAATACTTATTTTCACATGCATCTTATATTACTAATAAGATAAATTTACATACATCATGACATCATGCTTTTCCATGATGTCAATATTAATCAAATTTACACTTTTTTACATCATTAAAAAACTATTACATAACCTTTTGTTTTGAGATAATCTCTTATGCAAGCTCCAAAACTCACATCAAAAGAGGGGGAATTCACATAGGTTTTTATTTGAAAATTTACCTTCCTAGACCAATACAAATATATGATTGAACAATCGTTACACAATTGACACATTTTCAAGCCCAGAAAACACATAGAAAATCAATTTGGATAGGAATACCACATTGGATAGGAGAGCACTACTCTAGTGTCCTTCCCAATGTTGTAAAAATCCCTAAAAATAATGCTTACAAAATTTATTAGAACCCCAATTTACTTATATCATTAATCCATATTTTTACAATTTTAGTTTCCATAATTATTTAGAATTACATAGTTTATCTCATATTTTATCAGTTTGGGGGAAATCATGTGCGACATGTAGTTTCAATTTGGCACACAATTTTATTCTTAGAATCATGATTTTTTTATTCATTATCATAATATATATGCACTATATATCAGTTATGGGAATGTTTGTGGCACATTGCTTCCTCATTAAATCATTTTTGCACTAGTTTCATATATGGAATGACCAATTCATGTCATTCTCCACGTTGTAGACACTAGACTTAGATTATACTAAATATTTATGCTATTTTTTGCACATTTTTTATACTATTTTTATAATTAATCCATATTTTTATACATACACAAGTATCTACACTAATCTCTTCACCAATATCTACATAATTTTTTGCACTAGATATATCTATATCCAGATTCATACAGGGATCCCAAGCCACTCCACTAATCTGGAATTATGATGATGGACTGATCACACTTGATTTATTGAGAACACCAAATTTTTGTTTAGTATTGGGGTATGCACATTCAAATTCAATCCATTCAATGTTAATCAAATGCACAACACACTATAATCACCAGGTTTCACACCAATTTTTGGGTTAGAAAATTCATAATAGTTTGTGTACTTGATCAAGTATATTCATTTCTTTTCAATATATATATATATATATATATATATATATATATATATATATATATATATATATATTTATACTTGTTGATATTCATGTTATCACAAAATATTTCACCCTAAAGTATTTTTTTCAATATTTCTCTAATATTTGGGAAAATTTGGAATACTTCAAAGTATGTGGGTTACCTATGGTAGAGTAAGACCTCTAGGTTTAAGGGCTAGCTCCCTGAATTGATCTTGAAATGCTTATCAATTATACTAATTGATTATTTGTGGGAAAAGAGATATAAGTGTGCATAAAATTAACCTATTATAAGTGGGTGATTCATAATAAATATTTACACAAGATCATCATACTCCTTTCACTAATAAACAAGACCTACAATACTAGCCTTCAAGGCCTAATATGCTCTAACATTGGTATTTCATTATAGAGGTGATGTGTATGAGACAACTAAAGGTAAGTGGGCCAAATTTTATATTTCAAACTATAAGGAAACTTAAATTATTTAAGGGAGCCAAACACATAAGCAAAACTCCATATGACATATTATAATGATAAATTCTTACACTAGACATGAAAGGATAGGGAGAAGCAAGGATAGTTGTTTATCACTAGACCTTACCATTCATCACTTAAAACACTTAGAAAAGATGTTTTTGAGCTAAAAAAAAATTATTATATTTTTTAAAGGTAATTTACAACATCAAACTAGTATGGCTTCATCATACCATGTGTGTTATTAGTCTACAAGAGCCAAAATGGCTAGTACTTATAGAATGTGAGGAAGGAGAGAGAAGAATGAAGTTCAAAAGTCACAAGAACCAGTGTCAAGATAAGAGAGAGAGTTATTTTTACATTATAATGGATTATGAAATAAACCATATAAGGTCTCTTTGGATAAATGTCATTTATAAGTATCAAACTCCGTAAACTTGTCTTAGAAGTCTCTCAGCTAACTTATTGGAAACTACCTTTATCATTTGGTCCTTATTTAGCACTCCAAGATAGAATAGGAACAAATTACATTATTTAAATATAAAGTGGGGTTATAAATAATATAAAACATGAATTAGATGTGTCCCTAATCATTGACATTATTCTAGATAAGTGTTCTCATTGTTTGAATTCATATTCACCCTTCTTTCACTCATCCTTCACACTTGGCACCAAGGTGATATTTAGTTTCTCAAACCAATACATACATGGGGTGATTTGACATTTTTTTATATTCCTTATATCCATAAATAATGCACTAAAATGCCTCTCAATTGGGGTTATCACCTTCTCACTTGGTTATCACTCTTCATTCACTATGTCATTCTAGACTGTCTAAAATAGAGGTGCTTATATAGGTACCTATGTGATTTTATGAAGAAATAAATTTAAAATCATGATTATATTAGGTCTCACTCTATCTCCCAAAGTGATCCTCATCCTTTTAACTTATTTTATATCTAAAAAACATTAGAAAACATCAATAAAATCCATTTTGTACCCTATCCATACAAATAAGGTACAAGTCAATTTGATGGGAAGAATATATAGGGAGTCCTCTATAGGTTAAAATAATTTCCTTGACTAAACTAGCTTATCTAGATGCTTTTCCTTCTTTTTTTTATCCATTGGGTCCTTAGCAAGGGTTTTAAGTCGTTCAAACCCGCAACGATTGTTCATATAATTTTGACATCCAATACTCATAAAAATTTAACTAAAACCTTGTTTAGGACCCTACCCAACATATACTAACTCTTTAGTCTCTCATGCTAAGCATATGTACCATTATGAGCTTTCAAACTTAGCTTCTTGAGTTCTTCCATGCATTCTATGCAAGTTTGAGATGAAAAGGATCATGTTTGTCCAAATTGTGGTGGTTTTATACAAATTAATGGTTTTAAAACACTTAACATATCCCCATGAAATTAATTTCATTAATTTTAAGTCTCATATAGTGTTAGAAATGGAATTAGACCCCTTTAGGTGTCTAAGCCTAGTCTAGCCCCAGTAGGCTTAGTTTATACTTGGCTTCTCATAACCACCTTTGAGTGGTTGGTCATGACTGTGAGACCCTTTGTATGTTTATCCATGTACAAGATATATTTATAAATCTCTTTCCAATGTTTTAATAGTCTCTAACTCACTTCATCTCCCTTTCATTACTCAACCTATCAGGGTTTGTCTCACTGGGAGTGCCCTTTATTTGAGATAGAACAGAGGGAATCTCCCCTGTCTTATCAAGAAAAATAAAAGTATGGAAGGCTCAAGGGATTTATAATGAAATTATAAACCAATTTTTAGATTTAGATTATACTCATAATCCTTCCAACTCCTCAAAAACTCAAAATAGACTCTATGTAACATTGACTATGCAGGATTTACAAGTATGGCTATAAGTTGCATGTTGAAACCTTTCATGTTATATATTAATATGATGATCATGATGTGAAATGGTAATTATAATATTTAGGATGATTATAAACATGTATGACAAAAATTATTCTGTATCAATTCTTTAAAGTGTACTCTCTTCCACTTTGACAGGCCTAGTTTGTAATCAACTATGACTATGTTGCTCAAAAAATAACATACATGTAGGTGCATCCTATAGTTTTAGGTCATATGAATTGTATTAAGATATTATTTAATTAATTATTCCATCCTTATTCATTTATATCTGTTTAATTCATGCTTATGTTAGGCCAACATATACACCACCATGTCCTAGTACACTATCATCCTAAAGTAGACTATAGGTGAACATTCTCAAGGTTAAAAGAACACCCATAGATAAATCACAACCTTTAAAACCAATGTTTCAATATTAGTGTTTACTTTAATCCTTTTGAATCATATATAACCTTAATGTGTTTATGTTTGTAAGGTTTCTATTTCTTAGTTCATACCATGAACTTGCATGTACCTATAGTCAAACTGTACTTTTTGAAGGCAAGGGTATACTTGTAGGTGGTGATATAGGTCAAAACCTTATACTTCCACCCCTCTTTAATGTTTTTAGATCACTAGTGTATTTCTAACCTCAATAGGGTCACTTGAGATGGTGATATGTTTCTATCATTCTGCTTTGGACTATGAGGTCTTTTAGAGTTTAACACATTATAGATCATACTAACCTTTTATAATGTAAGAATGTCTAGAATGGAAGCCTCCTTGTCATCAAATCTTGGGATGAAGAACTTGTCATATCATTTTATCTTACTTACCCTATACCTATGATACAATACAAGATCATTCAAATCTATCAAGAATTTATGCCACCCCATTGTATGATGGCACAACGAATGAACAAGGCCTTGCTTCAAGGATTTTAAGTTAATGGATCCCTAAAACTACTTCTCCACATATTAATAATACTCCTCAAGTTTTATTAAAACTCTATGAATTCACCATTTATTGTCATGATATTCCTCAACTTTTCAACCTCTATGAAGGTCTGTAACATGCTCAAACACCTCCATGAAACACCTTCAAGCCTCTATGAGTGCCACATGTAGGTGTATATGTAGGTCATAGGGTAGTGAGGATAATATGCTGGATAATATTCGTAGTGTATGGCCCTATAACCCATCTTATGCCCTCTATAAATATTCAAATAATATTTATAACCTTGAAAGATCTCAAACTAGTTACAATGTTCTCATTCCAATATGATTAGCCTCCTATAGGCCACCTGTAGGTGAACATCAATGGTGTATGACTATGTGACTATGTTAGAGAATTGGTTATCTCAACCAACCTCAAACTACCATTGGATATCTCAAATATGTATTTCCACCTTAGGAGATACTTTTTTATTATTTTTTTTAACTTATACTTGACCACCATGGCTATGAGAGGTTCCTTACCACTTAACTGTGTATGACAGTCTTACAAAAAGTTGACTATGTTAACATGATCACCATATGACCTTGAAACCATATCCTCATAAGAAGGGACTTATCACCATGAATTTAAAGATCAAAACTCAATATTTTAACTTGTATTTTCATTTATATGAAGGTCAAAATGAG
Source organism: Torreya grandis (assembly GCA_037957365.1). NCBI lineage: Eukaryota > Viridiplantae > Streptophyta > Pinopsida > Cupressales > Taxaceae > Torreya > Torreya grandis. The sequence continues at coordinate 1,873,232 of JARHVA010002942.1, read as the reverse complement.
ATGTAAGCTCTTGTTACTGATGACACTTTCTACAAACTAGCCATGGAGCTTCCATAAGAAAAATGGATTGTTTATGATATTAAATTCACTTATTCATATAAAAATGATTGGAAAAAATGAGGTAAGGATGTAAACATCTCTTATAAACACTTTCATTAGGTGGTTTGTGTGGACCACCTCAAAAAAAAAGGAAACCTATAGGGTGTGGGGATAAGCATGCAGAAAGAAAAAGTCAACTTATAAATAATAGTTCATAAATCATGATAAACTATTATAATAAATAATTACATGAATATTAATTAGACAAAATTTAATAACATCCCATAATAGAATTTGACTTGACTCATATCTATTATTTGTACTAGACCAAAACCAATTGGTCACTTCTGCATGCCTAGTGAAGTGATGGATAAGTAAAATAGTTTTATGAAAATTTTGAGGTATATAAGACTAATAAATAATTTAAGTGAGTTAAAGGAAGTTTAAAGGTCACTATTTAAGCCTTTCACATGTGCCACACTTTTGTAGAATCTGTATAACCATCCCAAACTACTAGTTTCTTATTACTCCTATAATTTTTGGTTAGAAAATGACATGTCTAACAAGAGAATGACATGAAAGACTTTGAGGGATAGTTTGGAACATTTTTATACCAAGTTAAACTGCACAACCTTCATTAATAGCTCAAAATATGGCTCTATGTGGCATAAAATGACTTAGGACTAAAATTGACTATGACCAAAGTTAATAGCATATTAAATGACATCAACTAAGAGCATGACACAACCTATTACATCCTAATAGACCATTATACAAGTTTTTAACTATAGGGTGTTGACTTATTTTGAATTATGGTCAAAATAGTCAATAATTCATATTATGTAAATACTGATACTACATATGTCTCATTGCATAATTATAGCATTGTGGCCTACATCCATGACTCCTTACCACATGTAAGTTCATGTATGCACTCTTTTTCATTTTAATCTAGTAATTTCACTTTGATATATAACTATAATAAAATGTGGAAAATTGTAGACATATATAATTAAAATTTATATTAAAATCATGCACTTGTGACCACTCTTCTACATGCTTAGCTCTGGACCTATCTTAATGCCATTTTTTATCACTTTCAACCACTTTACACACTCTTCTAAGTTGACAAAAGACCCTTAAATTTACTCATACCTATTCTTATAAAATTTATAAATATTTTAGTCCCTACCTATCACTCAACATGATAAAAAAACCCATTAGATAATATCACCTTAGGGGACTATAGTGTACCACTCTAGTGTCCTCCCCCTTCCCTTGTCTTCCTACCAAATAACAACTAATTTGTAAAATTAAAATTTATAGGAAGGTCATCCCATGTTCTTAATGAGCCCCATTCAAATTATTTTCATTGATATGACTATATAAACATTTTTAAAATCATTTTTTCACATAAGAGGTTTTCACATAGAAAAGCACCAAAATAATGCTTGCACACTAAGAGTAGAATACCTATTTTTCCAAATTTTGATTGCATACAACCCTAGTATCCCAAATATTAAGTATAAATACATTTTATAGGTCACAATTCATAGTTAAGTAATTAGACCAACATCTAGCACTTTGCACTAGTTATTCATACACCATTGTAGCATGGGAGAACTACAAAAAGTTTGATCCATCTTTGAAGTATCAATATGTAGGTAATGCTCAACACATAAAGTGTTGATATCTCATCCAAATTCAACCACTGGCCCCTTTTTATACATTTATTTGCATTAGTATTTGCATTTTAAGGATATAGGTTTTTTAAGAAAAATTAGTTACATAATGGTCTCTATAAGTGATTGTAAGCTCCCACACCAAATACAGGCTCTATTGATAAAGGCACAAAGAACCCATAAACCTTGATTTCACCATTGTTAGTGGATAATATCTCCCTAGGTTGGAAAATAATGACATGCCTCTAGTTCCTTCTTCCCATTGATTTTTTCGAGGCCTAGATTTAGTTCTAGATTCCTGATTCCAGTCACTAGACCTCTCTGCATGATAGGTTTCATACATTGCTTCTTCTAGGAGGCACTGTTTCTAGCTAAGTATTTTTTACCTACACTTTGATATTTTTAGTTAGTTTTTATAATATAATAGTTATAAATTATTAATGTTATCATTTTTATATTATTATTTTGATTTTGAGTAATAATGTTATCATGTAGGGTTTTCACACAAATGCCAGATTTGATAAAATAATATGATCAATTGATTAACAAGCCTCATGTGTTGATTTTTTTTAGAGTGATCTTGGGGAAGGGAAACATGATATTTTTTTTCCCTTTAATCAAGAGTGATCTAAGGAAATAAAGTATGAACAATTACATAAGCTCAATAAAAGTTCTAATGACCAATGTTCTATTAATCCAAATATTTATTAAAAAATAATAATATCACCCAAAGAGAAATTAATTTATCTATGATCATACTCAACATTTATAGCATTCAACATAATTATCCACCAATGCAAAAAAATCATGTTACTAATTTCAATAATAATTGAAAATAAAAAGAATATAAACAAGCATATATAATTGAGTGCCCGTCATGATAGTTAGAAACTATAATTTTGCAAACCATGAAACCAAAAATAATAATTGGATTCTAATTATAAAATATTTTTAAAACCTTAGATAGATTTTCAAAAAAATAAAGATAAAAAAAAAATTTAACTTCACTTTACTGACCAGGCAAATATATTCTCCTTTGTGACTTGGATATGCTATTATTATCTTGGTATGTGATTGCTCAATGAAAACATCCAATGAAATAGAAATTCAGTTTCATAAGGGCATAAAAATTATGATATCAAATGGATGATGGATTTATTAATTCTATATCAATTTGATAGCTTGATGATTGATCATTCAACATGGAGGAAGTATGTGAATTTATATACTTTTTGCATGAGGAACGCATGGTTAGATTTAATCTTGAATTATAAAATCTCTTGATTTTTGGATGGTTAGATTTGAGTCATCATCCAAGTGGAGAAGACCAATTCCTCAAGTGACTGAGAAATGTGGGGAATTTTTTTTGGTGGTTGAAATATTCTTATGAATGAGTCAAGGTAGTATCATTTTAGTGAATGTTTCAAGGATTTGGTTGGATGAATCAAGATATGGTTGAGAGAATTGAGGATGTGGTTAGGTCACTTCAAAATTATAAGTATTAATTAGTTTTATGGAATTCTATGTGCATGATTATTTATAAATGGATTAGTTAATTAAGATTAAATAAATATTTAAATTGTGTGTGTGTGGCGGGGGGGGTGGGGGCGGTGGGGTTATATTAGTGAACTTAGGATAAAATACAAAATTTGAATGTTGAGTTAGTATATAAATCAGGTGATTGTGTTGATTTTTAGTGTAGCTACTTATGACAAAAAATGTGGTGGAATTTAGATGTCTACATTTTCCCCCCTTTGAAATGGAATTGTGACTAGAAGAAGAAAAGCCTTTTCAAAGAATAAATAAAAGTAGATTGGAAACTCTTTGGTTGGTAGATCCTCCTTGAGAGGGAATTTTGGGAGAATGGATGTACATAGATGCTCAAAATAAATAAATGATGAATGAGGGTATGAGTGGATAGATGGAAAAATGGTGTGATTGATACTATGAAAAATGAAGTTACCATTATTGATAAAATTATAGCATGATTTTATGTGTATTTAAAATGATTTACCGCAAGCATATTTTATATATGATATCTCCCAAGATAATATGCATGTTTGGATTTTCCCCATGCAATGATATAGGAATAAGAGTGGATATCATATGGATATATCCCATTATTAATCTATAAGATTCAAATAGGTAAATATATATTCCAATGGGTTTTTATAAAATTAATATATTTACAAGCAAAAATTAAAAGAATGGATAAATCCAAGTATTGTGATAAGTCATGTGGAATGAAAATAATGCTATAGTTTTTTTAAAGATGCTAAAGAGGGATGAAAAAATTGGTTTGGGTGAAAAATATGGCTGGGTGGGTAATTAAATTTAGAGGAGTTGGGATACAATAGTCTTTGATTAATGGATAAGAGGAAGATAATGGATATGGATATAGAGGATGGTATGGATGAATGATATTAACCCATGGATGAGTTTACCCATCAAGTTAATGCTTGAAAACTTTGATTGGATTTGATGTATTTATTTTCCCCAAGAAATGATATATTAAAAGAGTGGCTTAGGAATGAGATATCTCGAGATAATCTACACACTTTGATTTTCTCCAAGCAATGATATATGTGATTGATGCACAAGTAAAACTCAAGAAGTTAATCAACAACATATATTAATGATTATTGATCATGTGATTAGATAACCTATATTTGATAGGTTGTTGGCAGATATAAGTTTATTATGTCATCTCTATCTTAGCATTCGTATTATATTATTAATGAATCACACTTATTTGTTTAGGAAGTCAGCTTTGGGTGACTGGAAAGAATATTAATTTGGATAGTTAGTATTTGAAAGATTTAATTTATATTGGGATATGGATTTGATGTGTTTTTACAGATGAGTTAATTATGTGGATTGGATGGATAGATATTTAATATTTAAAAGAGTTACAACATGGTTTTAGTAACCTTATTTTCATTTTATATATGGCAAGATGCATCAATGTTATAGAAGACCATGATGATTTCTATCATAATATACATAAGGAATGACATAAACAAAAGTGCATGATGTGATTCATCATATCAATATATAAAATCATGATGACATTATAGTAATTCACATAAACATTGACTTAAGACTCAACAAGAAAGTAAACAAACAATCAAGAACACACAAAAACTCAAAAGTAAATGCATGTCATACATCAAGTTAAAAACCTTATTAATTAGTAATTAATGGTGATAGGTTGATTTTTCCCTAGTAAATCATAAATACAAGGGTTTAATATCTGGAATGATATATCTTGATAAAGTTACATGATTTTATGCTTCCTTAGTAATGATATATGAAAGAAAAAATATTTGAAAATGATATATCCCATTGAAAAGTTGTGAGCTTGGATTGGGTGGACAACTTGATTGATTGATTAAATATTTAAATAGGATTTAGGAAAACTATAATGATTTATGAATTGTATGACTATTATATTATTATTTTGTTTCATTTTTTAGTTTTCCAATTTTTATGATTTTGTAATGTTTTAGATTTTTTAAGTTTATCATGTTTTTAGATTTTTTTGAGTTTATTATGTTTTTTGATTTTATAGAATTTTCTAATGTTTTTCAGATTTGTTGTAATTTTTGAGGTAATGAGAAAAGCCAAATATAGTTCTAGAACTAAGCATGAGAGAGTTAGTGGATTGGAATAGTGGAAGGATTCAAGATGGTAAAAACACATTGCCTAAGAACCAAGTATACAATCATAAAAGTATCATTTTAAGGATATACCAAGATGTTTCTAATAACATGTATCAATACATTTCCATTTTTTTATCAAGGTAAAAAGTTGGAATAAATATGATGGTATGATGGAAAGGATTGGATGGATAAAGATGGGTTTATATGGGAAATGATAGTTTAGGATAGGTAAGGATTATGTAGTCATCTAAAATGTCATTTTAGTCTAATGAGTGTCACTTGAGACCACCTTATCCTCAGCTTAGCCCTAGACCTATCTTAGGGCCTCTTTTGATCTTTTTATAGATTTTGTATGAGTGAAATCCATTCTATGATATACTTAAAGAAGAATTAATCCACCCACCTTGGCACCAAAATCTCTTTTTCACCCATTCCTACCACTTAGACAATATCATGGTCCATTGGACTATAAACATTATGTTATTGACCAAAGGGAAGTGTTAATGTCCCTATTTCTCTTTAATATCCTAACGGATATCTTTCCATTTCTCAAATAAAATTAGGGTTGGCCTATACATATTTCACATATTGATAAACACCAAAATTCTATATATAGATCACTTTCATTCATTTATCCCCTAGATGTAAATCAGATGTAAATACTCATAAACAAACTTATAAATAGTTGTGTAAATCAAGGTCATTGATCCCTATTCTATCATACTTTTGCATATACCCATAAACAACAGCCCATATCTCATATTACTCATATTTTCAATCTCAAGTCACACTCAAGTCACTCAAACTAGCACTTATACTAGCATTAACTTTCACTTACACCAACACTTAAATTAGGAGAACTACATTAGGATTAATCCACTTTTATGGTATTGGTATGTACACAATGCTCAAAACATGGGGTATTGAGGTCATGTCTAGCCTAACTTTATAATTCCACTCTTTTTCTACTTGTGCTCCTCAAATACCCTAAAAAAATGGAGGTTTAGGGTTTCACTTTAAAATCAATCAAAATAGGGAATAGATAGTGAACCAAAATTCATTCACACATGCAAAGAATTATTAGAACCAGGTGAAGATCCACCTAGAATATCAATATCCCTACTACCAAAAGGCACTAGCCTGGCACATAAGATACTAGCATGGTGCACTACTATCCAAAGGATAATGTTATTATAGAGGAGGGTTTATGACATGTAATTATTATTTCTAACACCTTGCATACTTCTTATACCATTTTTTAACCTCTCACTTATCCATCTTAGTCAATTTATAGATAAATTGATCTCTTATAATTCATTACTATTTATAAAATAATAAGATAAATCAATTATTGTAAAAAGTAGAGGTTGTTGATATTGCTATATCTATTACCTGATTTATTATTATGACATTTTAAAAACCTCATGTTATACATTCCATAACTCCCTTAAAATTTTAATTAATTTGGTGAACCTAACTTACTTTGAATTTCATCCAAACCATAGCCATAGATGCTATTGGGGTCCTTTTTGTCTATGCTCAATAATTAATTTCAAAATCACACGTTTGTTTCATTATCTATTTCTGCAATCTTTTATAGATTTAACTTATTAAAAGGTTATAAATATTAAAAAAAAATTATTTTCCTACTTCCTAACATATCATGTAAAAATTTAATAACCAATTTGATGAGAAATATAAGTGACATTTGAAATATTTTGTTTCTAAACATCCTGATATGTAAGATGAACTTATTCATATTGTTTAAGGAGAGTTCCTAAAATCCACTACATGTCAATCATCCAACCCCAGAAATACTAATATTATTACATCTACTACAGGGGAAACTTACATTTTTAAAAAAACCTACTAAAACTAGCCAAATATCACCAATGGCACCACCTCTTGTGTATAGTACACATCCATCCTCTTTAGATGTACAATCCCTTAGGTAGGAGATCGATTCTTTCTAGTATAAGGTGTTACATATTCAAAATGGTACTACTATACCATCTTATGTCTTGGAATCTCATATGATCTTATATACACCATTGGGCAAAACATATAGTGGAAAATACTTTGCCCTCCATATTTTTGTCACCCAAGATTACTATGTATGATGGTACTAGTGACCTAGAGCATCATATACACACTTTTCACACAACATGTTTGGATTATGTGTCCTTGGTTCCTAAATAACTTATTTACCCATAGTTTAGATTACTATGCATTATAATGATTCTATGATATTCATAATTAGTCATTAATATAATTTAAGCCATTGTCAGATATGTTTTTGTCTCACTTTTAAATCAACATCAGTGACAAGGTTTCATGTGCTCAAGCTACATAACTCAAGTAAAAATCCAATGAGCTAATATCTAAATATGTATTGCAATATAGAACTATATTATTAAATATGACTAGCCCCATGGAAAATAGAGAACTCAAGGACATATTCAAGTATATTTTATTATTGGCATTACATGAATCTATACTATTTTAAAAATTCCACCATTTATAGATCTATGTCATATAGTGAAAGAATAGAAAGTCAAGTTTCTCTCCATGGGAAAATTAAAGTACACAACTAGATTAGATTCAAATATATAAGAGTTATAATAATCCCCAATATAAGGTGAGGAACATTAAAAATAATAAAGATAAAAATATAATAGTTAATGTAGCCTCAAATCTATCTCCTTGCATGGTTTTATTAGCTCCTCCAAGGAGACCTTTCACCAAGCTTCTTAAATTGCTAGCATGTGTTCTCTAGCATATATTAGAATGAAATGTCACATTTCTCCCTCCCAAAAAAGAGGTTGACATGACTATACCTCTTCCAAATAATTATAATTCTAATAAATTTTTTTATTATCATAAGGCACCAAGCCATGTTACAAATAGATGCATTAACTTATGACATAAGATACAATATTTGATAGATGCTAATATCATTGATGTGAGAACCCTTATAACGACACTTAGAACACAACCAATAAAAGAAAAAGCAATGAAATTTTTTTATGATACATTTATAAAGCATAAATCTAATGAGATAATAGGAAATTTAGGTGTTCATTATACTTATCAAGAACATGCTCCACCAACATCTTATCGTACTCATATGATGGACACATACCCTCTAAATAATATCATTGGTGTTTATCATACTATAGTGTCAGTTAGACTCTCATCAATTTCTTAGAGTAGGAGATCATTGATGATGACTCATACTTTTATGAAATATTTATACAAGCCTCCATTGATCATCATCCTATTAAAAGTGTCTTGGTTGACAATGTCTTAAACATTAATATGTGTACTATTACACTTCTACATCACTTGGGTTATTTAGAGTAGGATATTTATCAAACAGATATAGTTATTTGTGGCTTCGGTGTCCATGTTCAAAGATCCATCAAGGATATAATAAATCCATTATAGGTTGGCCCTATGAACAAAGAATTTGACTCAAGATAGGATGGTTAGTATGGTGTTAGTTTTAAAATGAAAACAAAATGAAAGAAACACACTAACATAACATCTCTAGGCCTAGACACTAAGGAGATCTTATGTAACAAACATGAATAAAACACAAAACTAAAATTCAAAAGAAACCTTCTTTTACCTCCTTTGAATACTCCAAAATGCTTGTTGTAGTGGCTTACTTGTCTTGTGCTCGTGAAGTCTTCATCAAAGGAGGCTTGGATATCTCCTCTTCTCTTTGGCACCTTGTGGATTTGGATTGGATTGGCTTGGAATCAATTTGGCATGGTAACACTAATTGAAATGGATTTTGGAATCATTTGTGCATTATAACTTTGCATTATCAAGACTTAGAAATTATGTTCATGGCCTCTCTATTTATAGATTTTTGAGAATGTCTAGAATCAACCTAAACCATTCATCCTGAAGATTGAGATGTGTGGTTGAGGATTAATTCAATTTTTGGAATTAAGTTTATAATTATCCTCATCATGAAATTGTAAGAAGAGGTAATTAAGAGGCATGGAGGGCATCATGGAAGGCATTGATGAGGCATGGAGGGCATGAATCTTGATATTTGTGGCATTTATGGCCTAGGGATGTCTTCCCAAGAAATGAGGTCACCTGATGATGCATATATTCAATATTAATTTCCAAAAATAATTATTCAACAAGCTTCCCTGGAATTATTGATTAGGCTCTAATTTGGTTTAATTAGCTCTAAGCATGATTAAGCACTTTGTGCACAAACTACTCAAATTAATCAGAATTCCTTGTTATTGGTCTAAAATTTGACTAGATTAGAATTGGAAGGCAATGTTAGATGCGTTGGATCTGTTATCCCATTTAGGATGTTACCAACAACAAATAATGAAGGCATGTGTCTTGTGCAAGATATTTGATAGGAAAGAGCAATCAAGATCACCTAGGTACAAAATTGACATTTTGACTTGAAATGATCTGATCAAAGTTAGCTAGCCCATAAATTGCATTACCCCATTTAGGGATACCCTAGCTATAACTAGCACTTAAATATATCAATTTTAACTCATTTAATGAATTTTAGTGTTTTTAGGCCAAATTATGCACTTTAGGTGGAAATTGGTCAAAAGCCTAGTTAGAGGTTATTGGTGGCCAGATTTAGGTGTCTACAGGCCCCACACCTATGGCCACTATATCTTTAGTTGTATATAATGCTTACACATTTGGCTTGTTATTAGGTAGGCCTTAGATATAGTAACTTTGAGAAATTCCATCCACTTTAAATAGATGTATTTATAACATACATGTTAATCAAGTGGTTACATTAGAGGGATTTAAATAAAAGTATCCTTTATCTATTCCATATATAATTACATAATAATGACCAATCATATCTCCCCACATTGATTCCATTAGAAAACCTTTGATATTAGTTTAGTCACCAGTGTAGGTGAGGTATACTTCTATAGCATCAAAACATACACATAATCTCCCAAAATGACTTTTATTATTGTTGTCCCCCAAAAAATATCACTCATTTTTGGGACAAAATTTGAACTATTTTGGTCCTATAGACCAATATTGTCTCTTCCCTTTCCAAAATTTGTTCTAGGCATTCAAATTCCTCATTTTTCAAGCTTCTCAAGAATCTATGGACTCTGCAGGTAGGTTCATTTCTACAGGTTCAAAGGATTCTGCAAGCGGGTTCAATCAAAAGAATTAGTTTCCAACACTTAGTCATTTTCAGGATTGGTTCAATGCACCTTGGTTCAATAAAAAATGTCCATTGGCAAGAAACTAAGCAAGGATCCAACCATTGAACCATTGAACCATTGAACCTTGAACCACTTTGGTTCAATGGGTTCAACAAGTTCAAAGGTTCAACGCCATTGGCAAGAGTTAAGCGCTTCATCAAGCTTCAAGGTTCAATGGCTTTAAAACACCTATCAAAAAGAAGGTGGCTTGAACCATTAAACTATCGAACCATTGAACCACTTTGGTTCAAAGGTTCAACATGGGTTCAAGGTTCAAACAGGTTCAACGCATTTGGTTCAACGAAGGAATTTCCAAAGAAGACTTAGCCAAATCAAAGGGAATGAACCATTGAACTGTTGAACCAAAGCTTGGTTCAACGGTTGGTTCAATGCTTTGGTTCAATCAAATGGTTCACTTAGTCAATTCATCAATTGGTTCATCCACTTATTTCAAATCTTTGGTTCATCAGCTTGGTTCAATGGCTTGGTTCAATCAAAGGGATCATCGGCTTGGTTCAAAGCTTGGTTCAAAGCGTGGTTCAAAGCTTGGTTCAATGGATTGGTTCAAAGGAGATAGTTCAATGCAAAAGTTCAAGATAGCTTCCTAAAGGACAAGTGCCCTTGCAGAGGACACTTGATTGACAAAAGCACCCTTCAGAAGGGTCATTTTCAAGGAAGCCACAAAGGTAATTCTTTCAGATTTTTGTTTAAGGCAATCAAAAAAGACTAAGGAAAGAAATAATTCTTTCAAACTTTTTATCTGAAGGAATTTGTTTAGACAAAAAGTTTGAAGGAATTTGAGAAAGCAGCTGCAAAAGGAAAACCTGAAGGATTTTTTGAAGGCAAAGTGATCGGAACGATTCTATAGACTTTTTGTCCACAGGAAATGTCCATAAAATTTTTGTCCATGAGAAGTTGTTCATGGAAAATTTGTCCATAATAGAGAAAGTTCATGAGGAAAATTTCCATAGAAAAATCCACTGGGGAAAATGTCTACATGGAAACAGTCCGTAGGAAAGCTGCGAGAGACTGGCTGAAGATAAAAGGCTGCCAAATGACCCTGAAGGGTAGGTGCCCTTGCAGCGGACTCTTAGCTACCAACTTAAAGGACACTCCCCCAAATTTTAAGGGTTACCTTCCCTTCAAGAGGATGCAAAATAGGAAATCCAAAGAAGGACCAAGGGGTGATGTGCACCTGAAGATGTCAAATTCAAGAACAACGAACTAGCCATTGAAAACATAGTGACGGGTGTGCGAATGTCAATTTTAAAGCTCATAAAATAGCCATTGATCCTTGTAATCTATAGACCCAAATGCATTTATAGGCTTTAAGGCCAAGATCAGTAGGAAGTGACTAAGGAGTAGAGCATCAAATTGAATCAAGGACCCGATTCACTTAACCAGAAAAAGAGGAATGATGAAGAAGGATCAAATCACCAGGTGGACATTGAAAGATGCAAACTTTCAATAGCATGACTTGTTTCTCTGCATTGAGAAAAGCAAATGGGTAGATACCCCTAAATTCCAGCCTATCTCCTTAACAAATTTCAATGAAACATGATGTGTTATTGTTATTGAATCCTTCTTGAAGAGGTTATATAAAGGACTCTCTTTTAATGTAAATTGATCTCTTTTTGACAATCAGAAATGAAACTCTGCCCAAATTGAAAGGCATTACTAAGACTTTGAGCTCAGATTGTTGATCATAATTTGTTATTGGAATAAGAAAGCAAGTGACTTTTCAGACTTTGTGCTGTAATATCTTTGTTGTTGGGGAAACTGGTCTTATGTCTTTTTCCTTGATATATTTTATGTTCCTTTAATTCAACAAGCAAAATTAGTGAAAGTAGTCAAGAAGGTGTCCTAAAGAGTCAATTGTCGAGAGACTTTGTGCCCCCATAATTGCCTTTAGTGTGTTTTCTTTTCATTTCTATGTAAAGGACCTTGGGATGACTTTGTGCCCTCATTATCCTTTGTATCTTACTCTTGAGCAATTCAGGTGGAGACTTTGTGTTGCATCTTGATTTGTTGGTTACTACGTCCTTAGTTACATTTTGCTTTTACTACCAGGAGTATTCTTGTGGCTAGTTGAATAATACTTCTAAAAGAAGAGGAGTGCTTTTTATTATTTCCCTTGAGTTTTTCCTTTTATCCACATGCATCATCTCTGAAAAAAGAGAGATGGATGGTTTATCCTACCCTTGAGTATTATTTTCTGTTTATATATATATAGCATATCCATAGGGAACCTCCCCTTGATGAGAGGAGAGATTAGTCCCCTTTTGATGTGGTAAACCTACACATTTGGATGACCAATCTTCCTACTTTTGCTGATCAGACCTATTTTGTTTATTAGTACATTGATCGATAAAATATTCAACCAATAGTTTTTGGTGACTCCACTAGGGATATACATAATTATGTGCAATTTAGAACCTCAAGTTTTAGATTGAAACATAACCTAGATATAACCCATTATCATTATAACCCTTATCCATTACAGATTCTGGCAACTATGTTACTTGTCTTACCTATTATCCATTTATAGCCTTACCATCTTCCTCCACCTCTATTATTTTATCTGGTATGCAAAACCAGAACTATTGGGAAAGAGTGCGTAGTTTAAAGCCTCAAGCTTCAAACTAAAGCAAGGTCAATTCTTTTCCATTTTTGTTTCATAATCTGGCAAATTCAAGGTATACACAAAGCCAAAGGGCTAAAGGTATTGTTGACCTTGTATTCGAGTTGGTACAACAAAGTGATTTTGATCTGTTTCCTTCACCATCTCATCTCCAATGAACCAAGAGATTTCATTCCACTAAAGTCAGATCTCCATTGCCAGACGAAGTATCCACTTCTATTGTTGACAAAGCTTTGCCAATAATTACCCCTTTGATATTGGTTATTCTTCCTTTTCATAATCCTATAATGGCAGTTCAAGGCCATGGGGTAATGCTTTTGGTCCTCTCAATCTTACTCCACCTTTACATGAGCATCCATGCAATTCAAGGAAGAATTTCCCCAAATTCTATGGTGATGGAAAAGTTCATCCTGATGAACACATTGCAACCTTTAGCATAGCCTGTGGCGTAATTGGAGTAGAATTTGAAGATGTAGCAGTCAAGCTATTTGTAGAAACATTAAAAGGTACTACTATAGATTGGTTTTATCATCTACAGGCTCAATCAATAACTGATTGGAATACCATCAAAGATAAGTTTTAAGCTAGATTTAAACCTGCAGAAGATGCACATGCACTTCTGGCTCAACTTACACAGGTGAATAAAGAGCCTCATGAACCAATGAGAGACTTCATAGCCAAATTTGACAAATTGAGGAACAGAATTCCTATAATTACTCGACCTACAGCTGAGAATCTCAAATGCTTCTTCATTAATTCTTAGTTACCTAAAATAAGTTTTCTTTTGAGATGTGCTAGTCAAATAGATCTTGCTGTAGCTCAACTTTTGGCCACTAAGGTAGAAGATGATCTCATCTTAGTAGGGAAGATAAGAAGAGATCCAAATAGAAATAGATCCTCATCATCTTTTAAATATTCATCTACATGCACCACTTGTCCAATGGTGCAAAAGCTAGCAAATGAACTGCAAGCCTTGAAAAGGTAGATGGCATAAGGAATGTCTTTTGCTCTTTCATATAGAGATATGCCAAGAAGGACATTTCCAAATCAGTCATATCAAGGCAATGCTACTAGGAATCAAGGGAAACCAGATCATCTTCCTCCTCCATAAGGGAAACTTGCCCTTGAAGCTCCTCCAACCAACTCAGTAGTTGGATATTTGGAAACAGAACATGCTTTCTCTTTCCAACCTAAGTTTGAGCAAGAAAATGACGTTGATCTCTTCACAGAGGATCAAGAAGAATTAGCTGGTGACTCCCATATTGGTTTCCTGAACTACCAGGATGAACCTAGAAGCAAAGGAGAAGCTATTGATGGATCATATGTAGTGTTTACCAAGTCTAAGAACTAATCAGTCTAGCAAGCTAATAAAAAGAAGATAGAGGAGCAACCTCAACCAACAATTACAATTGATAAACGTGGAACCACTCTGCCTTTCCAGTCAAAGGATCCGATGATCACCCAAAATATAAGTACATCAATTTCACCTTCACCTTCTACTTTAATTTCACAAACCAGCCCTCCTCCCATCCCTCCTAAAACCCAAAAGGTTGAAATGCCTTCCTCTGTACCTAGCTCAATTCAACCATTTGACATAATTGATCACGTCAAAAAGACCAAAATACAAATGTCTAAATTTGAATACTTGTAGTCCAATCCTGATCAATTAGATAAGTTGGTCTAATGTGTCAAGAACCAAACCATCCCTGCAAGACAAGAGGTTAAGAAAATAATACTTGATTCCCAAAAGAATATGCCCATTCCAAATAATCTTGTCATTACTCCTCCAGCTGCCCCTAGGAAAATAGAACCTTTCTATGTTTCCTTATTGATAAATGGTTATCAGCTCAACAATTGCATCATTGATTTTGAAGCATCTAACAATGTCATGCCTACTAAAGTAGCTGAGTCTCTGGGCCTCATACTAACTAAGACATTTGGGAGATGTTTCTCCATGGAGAATAAGCAAGTACCACTACTGGGGCAAATCAAAGATGCCCAATTTACATTTGCAACCTTTCCAAACAAGAGAATCAAGATGACTATCTTGGTGGCTAACGTCCCAGCATCTTATGGCATTTTTCTTGGACAAAATTTTTGCAAGGATGTGGGAGGAGAACTAAGCATGGACCTGTCTGAAGCAAGGATCCTTGTCCAAGGCATAAGTAAGAGATTGCTCCCTAAAAAAGAGGCAAAATACGTGGTCACCCAAACATCAATCCCTGCAGCACAAATTTTGTTTGAGTCTTTAGGTAGGGGTAATTATTTCTTAACCACAGAGAATGTTCATGTTTTTACAGATGAAAGTCCTGTAGCTGACAATCCAGGAATTGATCCAAACAAGACTTCAAGAGAATTGGTAGGGTGAAGTATAAATAAGGAAGGATCTTCCATCTCTAATGAAGATAAATATGATAGGAGATCAGCTTATGATGATGCTTGGATCCTAAAATCCAATAGCAACAATTTTTCCACTAACGATGGAGCTGGGACTGTATTGATATCTCCTCAAGGAGATATTCTTCCTTCATGCAATTTGTAAGTCAGTAACACCAACAACATAGTTGGATGTGAATCTCTGTTGCTCAGATTAAAGATTATTCAAGATGAAGAGATCAAACTCCTTCACATCAAAGGAAATGCTAAGTTGATAGTTTGTCAGGAGTTTGATGTGGACAATCCAATCATGTGCTAGACTGAACTAGAAGAACAACCAATTACGGTAATGGACCAAGCTCCTACGAATCAAAATTAGGCAAAGGAATTCTTCATAGGGAGAGCAAAGAGTTATGGTTTTTAGTTTGAAGACCACGTCCTACCATGGGGCAAGAAGAAGAAAAAGCCAAGAGGAAGACGCAAAAAATTGGTTTCCTAGTGGAGAGCTCCATTTGCCCATTACTATTTTTGGGGACAAAATGGTTTCCTATTGGTTTACCAGGATAGAGCACTATTTTCAATATCTCTCAAGAAGTAGCATCTAATATACTTCAATTCTTGAAGTATCAAATCATTTCATCTGTACATATGTATATTTATATAGTTTTTAATTCTATTTTGTTTTATTTGTTTCTATTTTTGATGCCTTTCATTTTTGGGTAGCATGAATCCATAACCCAATGGTACACATGAAGACACTGGAGATTTTGGATTTTACTCCCTTTAATTCTTTTTGTAATTGATAGAAGTTCCCCAACTAGAGCCAGTTGTTGTCCCCCAAAAAATATCACTCATTTTTGGGACAACATTTGAACTATTTTGGTCCTACAGACCAAAATTGTCTCTTCCCTTTCTAAATTTGTCCTGGGCATTCAAATTCCTCATTTTTCAAGCTTCTTAGGAATCTACGGACTCTGCAAGCAGGTTCATTTCTATAGGTTCAAAGGCTTCTACAAGTGGGTTTAATTAAAAGAATTAGTTTCCAACACTTAGTCATTTTTAGGATTGGTTCAGCGCCTTGGTTCAATCAAAAATGTCCATCAGCAAGCAACTAAGAAAGGATCCAACCATTGAACCATTGAACCATTGAACCTTAAACCACTTTGGTTCAATGGGTTTAACAAGTTCAAAGGTTCAACGTCATTGGCAAGAGTTAAGCACTTCATCAAGCTTCAAGGTTCAACAGCTTCAAAACACTTATAAAAAAGAAGGCGGCTTGAACCATTGAATTGTTGAACCATTGAACCACCTTGGTTCAAAGGTTCAATGGGTTTAAGGTTCAAATAGGTTCAATGCATTTGGTTTAACAAAGGAATTATAAAAGAAGACTTAGCCAAATCAAAGGGAATGAACCATTGAACCAAAGCTTGGTTCAATGGTTAGTTCAATGCTTTGGTTCAATCAAATGGTTCACTCAGTCGGTTCATCCGCTTGGTTCAAAGCTTTGGTTCATTGGCTTGGTTCAATGGCTTGGTTCAATCAAAGGGATCATTGGCTTGGTTTAAAGCTTGGTTCAAAGCGTGGTTTAAAGCTTGGTTCAATGGATTGGTTCAAAGGAGCGGTTTAATGCAAAAGTTCAAGAGAGCTTTCCGAAGGACAAGTGCCCTTGCAGAGGACACTTGATTGACAAAAGCACCCTTCAGAAGGGTCATTTTTAAGGAAGTCACAAAGGTAGTTCTTTCATAAAAAAATTTAAGGTAGTTAAAAAAGACTAAGGCAAGAAATAATTCTTTCAAAAATTTTGTCTGAAGGAATTCCTTTAGACAAAAAGTCTGAAGGAATTTGGGAAAGCAGCTATAGAAGGAAAACCCAAAGGATTTTTTGAAGGCAAAGTGATCAGAATAATTTCACAGACTTTTTGTCCGCAGGAAATATTTGCAAACTTTTTATCCATGGGAAATGTCTACAGACTTTTTGTCTGTGGGAAGTTGTTCATGGGAAAATGCCCACAGAGAAAGCCTAGGGAAAATGTCTGTGAACTTTTTGTCTGTGGGAAAATGTCTGTGGAAACAGTCCATAAGAAAGCCATGAGAGACTACCGAAGATAAAAGGCCACTGAAGGACCCTGAAGGGTAGGTGCCTTGCGGGGGACTCTCAGCTACCAAATTAAAGGACACTCCCCCAAAGCTGAAGGGTTACCTTCCCTTTGGGAGGATACAAAATAGGAAAGCTGAAGAAGGACCAAGGGGTGATGCGCTCGAAGATGTTAAATTTAAGAACAATGAATTAGCCATTGAAAACATAGTGATGGGTGCACAAACATTAATTTCAAAGCTCATAAAATAGCCATTGATCCTTGTAATCTATAGATCTAAATGCATTCATAGGCTTTAAGGCCAAGACCAGTAGGAAGTGACTGAGTAGAGCATCAAATTGAATCAAGGACCTGATTCACTTAATCAAAAAAAGAGGAATAATGAAGAAGGATCAGATCACTAGGTGGACATTAAAAAATGCAAACTTTCAATAGCGTGACTTGTTTCTCTGCATTGATAAAAGCAAATGGGTAGATACCCCTAAATTTTAGCCTATCTCCTTAACAAATTTCAATGCAACATTATGTGTTACTATTCCTAAATCCTTCTTGAAGAGGCTATATAAGGGACTCTCTTTTATTGTAAATTGATCTCTTTTTGACAATTAGAAATGAAACTCTGCCCAAATTGAAAGGCATTACTGAGACTTTGAGCTCAGATTGTTGATCATATTTTGTTATTAGAATAAGAAATCAAGTGAATTTTTAGACTTTATGCTGTAATATCTTTGTTGTTGGGGAAACTATTCTTATGTCTTTTTCCTTGATATATTTTATGTTCCTTTAATTCAACAAGTAGAATTAGTGAAAGTAGTTAGGAAGGTGTCTTGAAGAGTCAACTGTGGAGAAACTTTGTGCCCCCATAATTGCCTTTAGTGTGTTTTCTTTTCATTTTTGTGTAAAGGACCTTGGGACAACTTTGTGCCCTCATTGTCCTTCGTATCTTACTCTTAAGTAATTTAGGTGGAGACTTTGTGTTACATCTTAATTTGATAGTTACTACGTCCTTAGTTACATTTTGCTTTTACTACCAGGAGTATTCTTGTGGCTGGTTGAATAGTACATCTGAAAGAAGAGGAATGCTTTCTGTTATTTCCCTTGAGTTTTTCCTTTTATCTACATGCATCATCTCTGAAAAAAGAGAGATGGATGGTTTGTCCTACCCTTGAGTATTATTTTCTCGTAAATATATATATATATATATATATATATATATATTGGAATCATATATATATATATAAAAAAGTCTTCTAGGTTACCGTATGGAGCCTCCCCTTGATGAGAGGAGAGATTAGTCCCCTTTTGATGTGGTAAACCTACACTTTTGGATGACCAATCTTCCTACTTTGGCTTATCAGACCTATTTTGGAATTTATCAGTATGTTGATCGACAAAATATTCAACCAATAATTATAAAGGCCCTTATGTCATAGACATTTTATGTATTACATGGATCCTTTCTCTACCCCATCACCATCCAAATTAGTGTTACATCATGGATCACCCACATAATCACAACCTCTTTTACTAGATGGGTCCTTAAGAATCCCAAAGTTCACATGTCTATTTAATAAACTCCTTAGATTCATAACCCCACTCCATAAGAAATTTTAGCTATATATTATTTAGTACTTATGATTCACATATCTCATATACCTCCTCGCACACCATGTGTAGTCACTCTTTCATTATTTGATACATGTCACCTTGATAGTGAGTCTTTTGTGAGACTCATCAGTTAGTATGTTCTTCTATAATTTTACATAACTTCATTTTCATATTGATTGGACATAGATTATACATATAAAATATAAAAAAATTCAAATATTACTTAGAAAATATATTTTTTTAATTGTATGCATTTACATTTTTACATTCCTTCTATTTACCAAGTACTACATATGTTATCCATGTTAGTATAATCAGTTTTATCATACATACATGTCTCACATCTTCACTTTGAGTGTTCACATAGATCCAAAGTTACTACTATCTACCCATTGGGGGCACATACATAGACATATAGATTCAACATTGATACATTCATCCATTGGGAGAATTATACTATATAGCTTCTACTTTGCCATGTTAAATCTTTCCATAATTCATGTCATAGATTTAGAATTTATTATATATTGATATTTATCATTCTATACTACACTAATTTTTTGTCGATTACTACTACTATAGATTCATCTTATGTAAATATTGTCCTTATATAGATTTGTACCACATTTTATACATAATTTCATTTCTATCTTTACTAGTTTTGATCTGATTGTGTCTTTTTATTTTGACATCTACTCATGGGAATTTGAATATGTCATTGGTATATGGATATAAGATAATTAATTTAATTATGTGTATGTTTTGGACACATGGCCATGTCATTTTGTGTACATCTTGATTGTGTATGTGGACATTAATAAATGTCCTTCCATGTAGGTCTAAGCCAACCTTGCTTGTTCTATATGTATGTGGGCATTTGAACACGTCCTTATATGTATGATCTTTCTTAGAATTAACTACATGTTTTGTATCCCTTGTATTATGTCCCCTTGGCTTATTTGGAATGCCTCATCTGTTTGTATGTATGATTTCATGTATGCATCATGACCATGACATTTGTCTCTTTCTTATTACATTCACATCTAGTTACAATGCCATAAGGGACCTCATGTATATTTCCTTCCTCCTTAGGTCCCTTGATGTACATCATGCCCCATCCCCCTAGGTATTTTTCTTAGATTATATCTAAATTTTATATTCATATACATACTTATATTAATTTATCTATCTTGACAAACTTGTGAATGATAGATCTAACATACATCATACATTACCAACTTTATGATCAGACCATTTTACATTTTGATGTCATGTATACATATTATATTGATTTATCATCTAGATATCATATATTTTTAGTCTAACACACATGATGCATAAATTTTATTTTGATGATAGTTATTAAAAAACTTCAATAATTCCCATCAAAAGAGAGGGAATTGACAAAGGTTTGTCATAGAGATCAAACCATCGTAGTGCACGTAGAACACATTTCTAGCATGCAGACATAGAATATAGAGCCCAAATTAAGGAAAACATAGTGAAAAATGGTCACATATAGATCATTCTTTATTTTTCATAAAAACAACACCTTTGGTGAATAACATAGCATAAAGGACACTATCATAGTGTGTTATTGACTAGGAGGACATGCTACTATTTAGTAGCCATAGAAATAGAAAATACTAGAATTTATAGAAAAATATAGTGGGTATAGTCTAGGTTTGCACATTATTAATCACAAACTATTATATGTGTTCAGTTATACCCAAAATTACATAGGTTTAGTCAGATTGGAAGCATCATGCATGACATGATTATTTCACATAATTTTTTCTTTATTTCTTAAGGAGAAAATTGTAAAGCTTTAAAAAGGGTAAGGTTAGTAGAACCTAGATTTGTTGTGTGTCCTATGATCCAAACAGTTGTAGATACTCATCTTTGGCTTGGGAGGAATGACCTAAAAATAAGAAAGCACTAAAGAAAGGGTTAATTAGTTAGATAGTAGGGTGGATTGCCTAGCAAGCTATATCCATGAATCATAAACTTCCTTGGAGGATATTAATCCACACTTTGAACAATCAAGTTCTAGAAATGAAAGACCAATTACTTACATAAATAATAAAAGATACTAAAATCAAGTACAAGAAGTGCTTGAAAAAATATATATTTGACTAATTATAGAAATAAATGATTGGATATTAATGCTAAATAAATAAGACATGATTTAGAAAATAAGGTGATGTTCTATGATTAGGTAGAAAGTTAGAAAGTAGGATTTGGTTGGGGTTTAGTAGGTGAAATAAGCTTGCTATTGGAATTGTCACACATTGACTGTCAGTGGTTAGGTAAACCATCAATGGTTGGATGACCATGATGGTCATGGGATAATCATTGATGGTTAAGTGACCATCGATGGTTACTATTAGATTTGGCCTAGGTAAGTGTAGGTCTAGCTGGGAAGGTGGCTGAGTGATTCTAGGAGGTGGGTTTAGACTGGAGGCTAGTTGTGAGATAAAGAGGAATATTTAAGGCTATCTAGTTCAGGGATTTATTTGGGAGAGAAAAAAAAACTAATTATTGAAAATAGATACTTAGCTTTATTGTTGTTGATCTAAATAATGTTGAGATGTGTGGCTAAATACTCATTTTGAAGCCTAGAATAATTCTGGTAGAGTGTCAGTGTCTTGTTTTGATTGATGAATTAAATTACTTGTGCTCTCTATCACACTCATTATAATATTTCTAGGATTAATCAAAAGAAGACCTACAAAATAAGTTTTGATACAAGAAGTTTTGATAATTGTTGATCCCTTTTTCACCACCTCCTCCTTTGTTTATATTAAAGGAAGGAAGAGGTGAAATAATAGGTTTAAAAAGAGGTTTAACATGGTGTCTAATTTTAGTCTTAATGTGCATAATTATGAAAGTGGTTAAGAATAAAAAATCAAAGTGGAATTAAGATAAAGTTAACCCTTAAGGCAGTTAAAGTTTGACCATCGGTGGTTAGGAGTCGATCATGAATGGTTGATAGGATAAGGTTAGAATGGTCAGAGTTAGTTAGGTTAACTTAGGTTTGGTAGTTGAAAGGCTGTGAAGTGGTCCCAATAGGGTACATAGGTAGTTTAAGGGTCAGACAAACATCTAGAACCATAGTGTGTAGTTTTTTAGTGTCTACATTTTCCCCCTTTTTGTTATGAAATTTGTATCTATAAGCTACATAACAAAAATAAAAGGTGGGTCATAGGTTTGGCTACCCCAAGTATGGGAGGAGGCATTACCCCTCAAACTAGGAATTAATGAGGTAAAATTAAATTAGGTGTGGGTTTGATAAGTAGGTAAGTTGATAATAATGGTGGTTGGATTGGGCATTAAGGTTTAAATATGTGCATAGAATATGATAGAGTGCAATAGCATAGATCACACATAGACTAGCTTATCATAGTTGAGTTAGTTGGGTAAAAATAAGGTTGGCACTATAAGGACAAGTGATAAGTAGATCAAGTTACTACATATAGGCATGGTGGTTAGGTTACACTCATAGATGTAAGTCTTCTAGGAAAGGTCAATGTTTTTACAGGTATCCAAGGTAGGAAGTGCTCCTAGGAAGACACAATTAGGTAAGTACAAAAAATTAGCATGAGTTTAAGTTGTTCAATATGGAAATGTAGTCAGTGTGGTCAAAATGACCAAGGCAAGGTTATCATAGAATATGCAAATATTGGGATAAAATGACTAATAGTAAGGTTGATATTATTGGTGGTGGTTATTAGAGAAGGTAATCTCCATTGGTATGTAATTGGAAATGGTTGTATAAATTAAATTGAGTATGGGTTGTAATTATCGGGTAGGTTGGAGTTTATAAAACCTAAGATAGGCTGATCATCGATGGTCACATAGTGATCATTAGTGGTCATACGTCAACCCTAAAAGGGTGATAATAAAAGGTACACCAAAGGTTTATATTTACATATTATTGAATTAAACTTTGATGATTACTCTTGGCATGTCAATCAAAATATGGTGATGGTTGTGTGAGTGTGAGTTGAGTGATTGTTATGTGAGTGGTTGTGTTGATCAAGTTTGAATGAGGATGTAGAGGGGTCAAGGCAGAGTGTGGAGCTAAGTGGTGGTAGTTTTTAGGGTGTCTCCATGATGATGGCCATAAAATGAGGTAGGGTGTGTACTTAAATTTTTTGGTTTATACTTGATTTTTTTGTTGAATTATTATTGTTTATTTGAGTGTGGGTTGGTCTAACCTAGGGTTAGGTTGGGGGTTTGTAATATGGGAGTTTTAGTTGTAGATTTGAAATTGGTAGAGGTTGGTAGTTAGGTAGATGTAAGGATGTTTTTTATAGGTGTGAGGTATTTTGGGGAGTTTTATGGTGATTTGGTGGTGAGATTAGGGAGTAAGGTTAGAGTTTGTTTATAGGTGATCACTACACAATGACCATCGATGATCGCTATCGACCATCACTAGTTTATATGTGACTATTAAATGGCCAATGAGAGGACCATTAGTGGTTAGTTTACTAATTATTAATGGTTGATGGTTGATTAGTGACTATCCCATAAGGAACCATCATTGATCAACACTCAACCATCAGTAGTTGATCGATAGGGTAAATTGAAATTTATGTGAAAAAAGGGTTGGGGTTGGTTAGATTGAAAGGTTATGTAGTTTAAGGGTAAAAGTAATAGTGTAAGGGTGTGTTTTAAGAAAGGGTTAAGGGTAAGTGGTTGGATAGATGAGTTAATATAGGTAGAGTCTAAGGTAAGTCTTTGGTTTAGTTTGGTATAAGAGGTGAATAGGTAAGGTTGGAGATAGAGGAAATAGGTATTAGTTTATAGGCAATGTTTGATGAACTAGGTGAACTAAGGTATTAATATGACCTTGTAGGTGAGGGAGAAGATACAGATTCATGATCGAGTGCCCTAGATCCTCTAAGAGGTGCACTGAGGGATGACAAACATGAACTAAGATTATATGATTGAGGTGGGCCTAAGAGGCATGGGTACTACCAGCATGTACCTTAGGATGTAATGATGTTAGTGTCACTCATAGAGAGATGGGATATAGCCACTAACACATTCTTATTATCAATAGGTGAGATCACCATTTATTGTAGGACATCCATAATATATTATGGCTAGCTATAGAGGGTAAGCCAATATACCATATTAGCAGTGATGAGAGAGATGAGCAGATGGATCACCTATGTAGAGATGAATTTATGATCATGAGATGGAATTATAGAGGTTTCCATTACATACCTTTATATCAATTGGATAGGGATGGTAGATGGATATTTATGATGATGATGATAGCTATCACATGTTATGCTTTGCCTAATTTTAGTAGCAAGAGATTTCCATACTTGTTTTTAGGGGTTCTACTGGAGATGTGTTTAGATCATATAGTGTTTGAGTGGGTACATATTCTATTGGTTCAAATTTATTAGGATCTATGGGGATACCATACCCATAAGAGATATGGTATCAATGTTGGTTTTGTGTTACATTGTTAGGTGTATGAGCACATCAGGGTACTAAGACCTAAGGGACTACCATGACACAATTTTGTTCATATGGATTTTAGGGTTGGTTACATGTGATGGTCAAGTGATTATTCACTCATAGAACCAGGGGGAGGAGCCCAAGAATTATATTGGTATAGAGAAAAAATAGAGGAATTAGTTGTGGGAGATGTGATTTGGTACCCATATGTTGGATTCCTAGCATGGGTGGGCTACACGAGACATATGATATTATTACAGAGCTACATGTGGGTTTTCAGGAGGTGAAACCATGAGGTTGAGCTTATCCCATTTGATAGGGTAAGGAGGTAGTTTAGACTCATATAAGATATTCTAGGTGAGTTTTAAAGATATAAGAGGGAGGACACAGAGTTCTCATTTCCTACACTAGAGCCTGAAGACATTTATTGATCATAAGGAGAAATTAGTGAGGTTTAAGATCAATGACGCAAGTGTTACTAATGGGTTCCCTATCTAGTTTTAAGCACATTATGACTTAGACACTTTTGGAGGTGATGAGGGCCCATAGGACATGGATGTTGATGTAGAGGTGGGTGGAGATTAGGTGGATGGGGGTGGTTAAGATAGATAGGCACTAATCATCGAGAGGGATCAGGCATGAGTGGCACTAGACATAACAAAGGCATCACTAGCATCAATGAACTAGGAGATGGATTAGGCTAGGGCTCAACTAGTCATGGTTACTTAGGAGAGAGATTCTCTCAGGTAGGTAGGATGAGGATTACCAACAGCTATGGGACCATTAGGGACTATCTTGATGGTGAGATATGTAGTGATATTCAAGGAGCTCAGGTATTATGAGGCCTTGGTTTTTAGATATCTACCAAATGAGCCTAGATGGGGTGAGTATAGATCTGGGATCATTAGAGGGTCTAGCAATGCAACACCAAGACAGTGGGCCATGTATGTAGGTGGATGACAAGCTCAAGAGGGTAGGCTCTAAGAGGTAGTGGTGCTCCAGGGGCTTAGATTGTTATGAGACATTATGTTTTTTATGTATCATATAATTTTGATACTAGCCTACAAGTTGATGTAATGAGATGCATATACATTTTTGAGAGATATGTATGTTATTGTATAGATGATCACTATTTTGATTATGAGTTTATGATATATAGATGTGAGCATGGTATCATGGTTTGTATTGTTGTTTATGATGATTATGTTATTTATGATGATTATGTTCATATGAGTATCATGTTATGGTTTATGTGTACTCACCTAGGTAGGCATGTGATGATGTGGTTATTTAATTTATGCTCATGATGATATTTGATATTGATGGATGTTGTTGATGATATGATAATGTTTATGCTTTATTGGACATGACTATGATGTCTATGATTATTTTTATGGTTAAGGATGAATATGATGTAATTTATGTTCATGATATGGTTATGGGTGGAGATGTGATTACGTGATCACCAGACTAGGGGGGAACCTAAGACTTGGATTGGTATAGAGATAGGCTAGAGGCATTGGTTTTGGGAGATGTGATTTGGAACCCATATGTTTGATTCTCATAATGGGTGGGATACATGAGACATACATTATCATTACATAGCTATAGGTGGGTGTTCAGGAGGTAAGACTATGAGGTTGAGCTTATCCTATTTGACAGGGTGAGGAGGTAGTTTGGACTCATCCAAGATATTCCAAGTGAATTTTTGAGATACAAGAGGGAGGATGTAGAGTTTTGATTTACTACACCAAAGCTTAAGGACATATTTATTGATCATGAGGAGTTATTAATGAGGGGTGAGATTGATGATGTATGTGTTACTGATGGGTACCCTATGTGGTTTCAGGCACATTATGATGTAGCCCTTTTTGAAGGTGATGAGGGCCCATAAGACATGGATGTGGATGTAAAGGTGGGTGGAGATTAGGTGGATATTGGTTTTCGAGATATATATGATGTAGGTTCACACCACTAAGAGATGGGGGTGAATTAGTGGTTAAACAATATCACAATCCAATTCCCAACTCTTAAAGCTACTTAACCAATCATATCAATATGAAAGCTAGATGAATTAAAGAACAACCATGAATGAAATCATTAAAAAAAGATTTTTAGGAAACCCTCATGGGGTAGAAAACCCACTCTAAAGCTTGCAACAATAATGGACTACTATCCTATAAATATTAACCAAACAAGAGGCTTTAGTGAAGCACCCACTTCACAAGGAGCACCAACCCCTAAAGTTGACAAGCACCAACTTGCCTAAGATGTTGAGCACCAAAATAGCACCTATCCAATGAAAAATTATTGAACTCTGATGGATTCTCTATCTGATTGATAAAGCCTACATGAACACTCTTCTTCAAGTCTACAACTTCACACAAGTCACCAACACTAAGTTATCTCTTCAACACAAGCAAATAACCCCTTCACAAATCTTTTGATTATATTCAAATATGCACTCATAAATCTGATAAAAATAATCAATAGAATCAAAAAAATATTTTGATTCTAATGACATATTTATCTTCTCAAACTCATACAAACATTGGTCACCAAGACCCTCAACAACCTTCACATAAGGTATTTAAATAACAACACACACACTTGCTTGTCTAACTTTTTCACACACCCAAAAGGCATAAAACACCTTGTATATATACCATTATATATTATGGTCAGCCATATCACTGTATAATATCTTAGGAAGAGTTATTAATGTCCCCCAAGGTCATCCATGATCCTCTACACAAGCTTTCTAAATCATACCATGAGCTCATGTCACAAACACCTCACATAAGAAGCATAACACCAATTGTGTGACTATATTTGACTAAATAAACATTATTTAAATCTTAAAAATATCTACATAAGTACTTCAAAGAGTCTTCAACACTCTATAGTCATAAAAAACACCTGATCTGACCATTTGACGTGCAAACAATCTCAATCATCCAAAATAGGTTCCTTTTGCTAGCAAAAACCATCATGGTCAACTCTGAGTCAACCATTAAATGATCTCCAATTGACTATGAAAAATAATAATTTCATTGATATAGGTAATACATCCCTTAAAAAACCTCAAAGATGTTAGACCCATTCCTACTCATTGATTAGGCCTTCTAATTCCTCTTTTCACTCTATTCACTCTTTCTCACTTATGACACCATTTTCTTCATATCGACTAATAAAATTTAAACTTATATAACTTTGAAATAGAAAGATTAATATTCCTACAAATCTTAATTTATATTTGGAACAAGTTTTGAGCTTCAATGATAATCCATTAGATCATCTGGTCATGCATAGAAATCTTCCTTGGAAATAAGAATACTGTTAATAACCCATTTTATGTGGGACCCACACACTCTTAAGAGACAAAAAATACTTTATAAAAAACTTTAATGAGTCATATGAAACCTATAATCATCATATTTTATCACCCAATCCATTATGAGCCTAAACCATCAAGATATTCTCTATCATGTCTAAGACTAGCGTTTTTGCATACAAAAACTTGCTTAGCTTCTTAACGATCATTCATAAAGGATAGGACCTTAGTCTATGAACTAATTTTTGGATAATATTTTTAGGGCCCTCCAAAATATATCAAAAATGATAAACTCCCCATGTATACCTTGCACACACTAATAAACACATGAAATTCCTTCTCAGGCTCACTAGACAACTTTCTAGTACCTCTTAAAGCCATATGATCCTTTTTATGAATTTTACTCCAAGTTTTGACCTATGAATTGTAAAATGAACTTTAACACTCATATATGATCATTTACCATGAAAATATAAGCTTAACCATTTTTAAATCACTCTTTGACACTTCACAAAGCCTCTTTAGCCCAACTAGGCCAATAGCCAAGATGTCATGCAAAACACTTGTCAACTCTTTAAAATCATAAACCTGACCTATTAACACCCCATAAATTTATAAAATGTATATTAATAGAATACTAAGCTCCTTTCCATGTCATACAAGCCATAAAGATCAAAATCCCATAGGCAACCATGCATGATCAAGCCAACAAGGCATTACTTGACCTGCAAACCTTACGAAGGCCACATGAAGATAACCTTTAAGCATATAAAACATCAAGATCAAGTCAAACATCATCATAGTAAATCTCAATTCAACCATACAACATCCACCTAGGACACTTATGTACATCCTTGCAAGTATCATATTGTACTAAGCACACTATGCCACCATACTCGATTTCACTAACATCACAGACCACTTTGTCATCACTAATTCCACTTGAAATAAATGACAACACATCTACCATCAATATACAAATAATATCCCCCTTTTTCATTGATGGTAACATACCAAATCCTTCTCCCCCTTTACCAAAATGACAAAGTGGGCTCACAATGATGAAGCAGAGAATCTAAAATGTTTTCAAAACTAATATCATGCAAGACTCACCTTTTGAATTTATTGAGGAAGGCTATCCCTATGATATTTGAACTGAATCACTCCTTGAATACCATCAAATAACTTTCCAATTATTAAAAATCCTCATACTAGTTTATAAGCTATCAAGATCCTTGAACCTGTCATCAATTTGTAAGGCACCATAGCTCCCCCTAGAACCCTACTCCAATTTTAAGGCTCTCCCTTTGTCTACATAACTAATTCACACCTATAATATTTCCAATAACTGATAACATCAACTCAAATAACAATATGAGTAACAAAGCACCATGCAAGCTCACTTACCATCATTCAGAAGGCACCATATAGAAAAAAAAAAGCACTCTAAATACAACAACATACCTATAACACACTTATAATATGAAAAAATACTCAACTATAACCAAAAATTCTAACCTTATTTGGAAAGATATTACAAAATTATTCAATTTCTCCAATAGGCCTACTTAGACCCCTTATAGCCCTATCTGGCCACCACAGACCTTATAAATGTTTTCAATAATCACTTCAAGAAAATAAACTCTATATTTTAATACCACTAATATGCCAAATTAGGCATGCCAATAATGAGCCTCCAACTCATCCTCCTTAGCATACTTCCTTCTTTAGCCTACTAGCCAATTAGGCCTCCTAGTGAGCTAAAACTTGAATAAAGTGAAATATACTCACTTTTAGACCACTATAAAAGATGATTCAAATAGCCATTTATCCCATTCAAATAATTTTGAAGATTCAAACCTCTAACTCCAATCTTTGACCACTTTTCCAAACATGCCCAAATCATTAGGCCTTTAAAGCAACAATTGGTCAAAAGTTAACCTTCAGTTAACACAAACACTTGAGCTAGATACCACACTTGGAGACCATCAAAAATCACTTTCATGCCAAATTTCAAGCCTCCATACCTTTGGTAACATGACTTCCTTTACACCACCAAACACATGTTCTTGAGAAGAGAAGCCAGTGACCATTCAAAATGCTCCACCTGGCACAAAAACATTCATCCATCTATGAAACCACCTAGAACATGTCTTAAACACATTTGTATAACTTCCTAAGTAGAACATACTTCATGACACATCTTCATTATTCAAGTGACCCTTGAAACTAACCATTCTAGGTAAACAAAGTTATCATCTATAGCAGGCACCTTGACCAAATGGTCAAAATCACACCTAGGCATCTTATGAGCATATCAAATCTATCTACCCTTCTTTGACATGAAAAAACCAACTTTAATAACTTATTATAAATATTATATCCACCTAAGAACACTATATGAGCTATCTTGGCATCTTCTAGGTAGTCATCATTGCCAAAAATGGTCAACTTAGACTTTTGACCACAAAACACTTATTTTAGCTCATCAAGACCTCAAACCACCTGAGAATGTTTCATGACAATCTTCCTCATGACCTCATATAAATAAATTCATCCTTCTTATTCAAAATACCACTCAACCAATGCATCAAAAATTGATTAAAAAGATACTTTAGGACCATAAGTCCTAAACATACCTTTCAAACAAATAATATTGCTTCTTCATCTATAGGAGTCTCTTGTGAAGCATACATAGAGAGCTTCAATCCCTCAAGATTGCTTTAGAATAATTTGAATCCTGGAGTGGCCCACATCTTCTCATATTCTTCTTCCTCTTTGGTCAACATAGTCTTATCCTTTTTTAACTTGCTTGTGACTACCTCTTCTATTTTTGAATAAATTTCCTCCTCTTTCAGACTTGAGTAGGCAACAAATGAGGATGCCACCATGTCTTGATCTATATTATCAACTGAATTATCTTTTTCAAATTCTATTAATGATTGATTTGTACATGAAATATCATCTACAGCTACAAAATGATCCATAGTTATCTTAATTTTTTCTTTGTCTTCCTTTTTCAAATTCTCATGTTTTTTAATCTCTTCATTGAAAACATGGGTAGATAATGAAAATTCTTCAATGAAAGAATCACTCTCCACCTTTGAAAACACACAATCCTAATATATAGATATATCAACTATTACTTTCTTTTCTTCCTTTGGCCTATATAATAATTTTCCTTTCCTCTCTTGAAAACTTGCAGCTTGATTAGTCTTGACTTGATTAAGATCCCCCTTTTTCTTACAAGATTTATCAACATGATCAAATACCTTACACTCAAAAAATGCAATCCTTATTTAATACTGATAAAATTTGGCGAAGTGACCAATCCTTTGACAATTGAAACATGTTATATTCTTAGGAGTATATTCACCTTGCTTTATCTTTTTTGGACATTGATTAGCTAAATGTCTCATCTCTAAACACTTGAAGCATTTTATCTCATTCATAGGATTAGGCAGATTGATTTTCTTAGCCTTCATCTTGGAATCATTAGCCTTATGAGAAAACTCATGAAAAAATTGATAGTATTCATTAAAGTTTAAATGATTTATGGCATTAGGCTATCTTACCTTATTGGAGCTAACACCCTTAGCTTGGGTATTGATTTTTGCAAGTTTGTCATCCTCTTTTTCAATGTTTTTCTCCTTTGTTTGAGATACTACTAATGGCTTCTCAATGAAACCCATACTTGTTCTATCACTTGAATTTTTTTGATTCATCAATAGACTATCAAGATCAAGTGTGCTTTTTTAAACTTGGAAAAAGACTTAGCCTTACTCAAAGCTTTCTCCAATTCATCATTTAAAAACTTGTTTTTTGTAATCAACTAGGAACACTTTTCTTCCTTACCTTTTAGGCTTGAGGATATAGACTCCAATTTTGAATTTAAGAACATGATTGCTCCTTCATGCTCCCTATTATCTTCAATTATCTTAGCCTCAAAAATACTAAATTGAACTTCATAGTCTTTCAAATTGGCCTTCAAACCTTTACATACCTTTCTTTCAATTTTCAAATCTTTACGAGCAATTTTTAGTTCGCTCTCATAGCTTGGAATTTATTCCTCACCTTATTCATCTGGTCCACTTGAGTTTCCTTTAATTTTATATGAAAATTCAGCTTCATCATCTAATTTCAGTACCATGAAAATAACTTCATCATCCTCAACTTCACTTTAATTATTAATATTATCAGATTGACTATCATCCCCTACTTCTGAGTCACTATCATCCATCTTTATGTACAGACTCTTTTTGTCCTTATAGAAATTTCTTTTGTTATCAAAATTTCTGAATGATCTCTTATTTTTATTAGATCTAAAACCTTTCTTACCTTCTACTTGATACTCATCCTCATCTTTCTTATGCTTGTGAGGATATTTGTTTGTAAAATGACCTACTTCACCATAGTTGAAACACTTAAAATGGATCTTACCTCTATAATTTCCTGATCCAATCTTCAAATTTCTTGAAAATAAAGTAATTAAATCATCATTAGATATATCATCTAATACAACGTTTTTTCCTTGAGACCCCTTACTTTGCATCTTATTTTCTTTGGGCTTGTTTTTTGCCTTGAAAGCAACATCCTTCTTAGGAGGCTTGTCTTCATTTATCCTCATATCATAAGCAGTGAGAGATATATAGAGCTCATCTACCCTCATTAGTGTAAGATCATGAATTTCCTCAATTGTAGAACCTTAGAGTCAAACTTTTAAGATAGATAACTTAAGACCTTTTAAACAACAACATCTTCTTTGAGATCTTCTCCAAGACCCCTAATCATATTGACCACATCATCCACTCTATTCAAGAAGGATGCCATAGAATCCTCCTCCTTCATTTTGAGACTCTCAAACTATATTCTAAAAGTTTGTAATTTTTTTGGCTTGACCTTTGAGTCTCCTTCATAGATTGTCTTCAACTTAGTCCACATCTCCTTAGCTATTTGATAGTGAATGACCTTTTAGAGCTTAGTTTTTGATAGACAACTATAAATAGAATTCATATCCTTTGAATTGCTTTCAAATATTTTCTTATCAACAACAGTAGTAAGAACAACATATCCATCAACAAAAATATACCAAATATCAAATCCTAGAGCCATGATAAAAGTTTGCATTCTTGAACTCCAAAAGTCATAGTTAGAACCATTAAACAATGGAGCTTTTTTGGAAGAGAAACCACATTTTATTCCTTGACTTGCCATTGTATCTTAGAGTCACCATTCAAGTTGTTAAGCCTCAAAAGGACCTACCCTGATACCAATTGATATAGGTACACACCATTGAGAGGGGAGGTGAAATAGTGGTTAAAAAATATTGTAATCCAATTCCCAACTCTTAAAGCTACTTAACCAATCATATCAATATGCAAGATAGATTAATTAAAGAAAAACCATGAATGAAATAATTACAAAAATATTTATATGGAAAAACATCATGGGGTAGAAAACCCACTCTCAAGCTTGTAATAAGAATGGAATACCATCCTATAAATATGGAACAAACAAGAGGCTTTAGTGAAGCACCCACTTCACAAGGAGAACCAACCCCTAAAGTTGACAAGAACCAACTTGCCTAAGATGTTGAGCACCAAAATAGCACCTATCTAATGAAAAATTATTAAAATTTGATGGATTATCTATCTAATTGATAAAACCTACATGAACACTCTTTTTCAAGTCTACAACTTCACACAAGTCACCAAAACTAAGTTATCTCTTCAACACAAGCAAATAAACCCTTCACAAATCTTTTGATTATATTCAAATATGCACTCATAAATATAATAAAAATAATCCATAGAATCAAAAAATTATGTTAAGTCTAATGACATATTTCTCTTCTCAAACTAATATAAACATTGGTCACTAAGACCCTCAATAACCTTCTCACAAGGTCTTCAAATAACAACACACACACTTTCTTGTCTAACTTTTTCACACACCCAAAAGGCATAAAACACCTTGTCTATATGCACCATTGTCTATTATGTTCAGACATCTTAATTTAGAAGATCTTAGGAAGAATTATTCATGCTCCCCAAGGTCATCCATGATACTCTACACAAGCTTTCTAAACCATACCATGAGCTTATGTCATAAACACCTCACATAAGAAGCATAATACCAATTGTGTGACTATATTTGACTAAATAAAAATTAGTAAAATCTTAAATATATATATACATAAATAATTTAAGGAGTCCTCAACACTCTCTAATCATCATAAACACTTGATCTGACCATTTGACTTGCAAACAAACTCAATCATCCAAAATAGGTTATTTTTTATAGCAAAAACCATCATGGTCAACTATGAGTCAACTATTCAATGATCTCCAAGTGTCTAGGAACAATAATAATTTCATGGACAGAGGGAATAAATCCCCTAAAAAACCTCAAAGAGATCTTACCCATTCCTACTCACTGATTAGGCCTTCCAATTCATCTTTTCACTCTTTCTCACTTATGACACCATTTCCTTCATATTGACTAGTCAACTTTAACCTTATATAAATTTGACACAAAAAGATGAATATTTTTGAAAATTTTCATGTCTATTTTGGAAAAATCCTAAGCTTTGACAATCATCCATTATATCATCTAGTAATTCACAAAAATCTTCCTCAAAAATAATAATAATGTTAACGAACCATTTTATATGGGACCCACACACTATCAAAATCCCAAAAATACTTTATCAAAAACCTGAATGAATCATATACAACCTATAATAATTTGCATACAAAAACCTGCTTAGCTTCTTAATAATCATTCATAAAGGATAAGACCTTAGTCTATGAAATAATGTTTTGATAATATTATTAGGGACCCTACCCAAAATATACAAAAGTATTATCTCCCCATTTATACCCTATACATGCTAACAAACATAAGAAAGTCCCTCTCAAGCTCACTAGACACCTTTCTAGCACCTCTTGAAGCCATATGATCCTTTTTTTGACTTATACTTAAAATTTTGAACTATAACTTGGTAAATGTACTTTAACACTCCTATATAATCATTTACCATGTATATATAATATTAAACACTATACAATCACTCTTTGACCCTTCACAAAACCTCACTAGCCCACCTAGGCCAACTAGGCCAATAGTCAAGCTATCATATAGAACACTTTTCACCTCTTTAAAATCATACACCTGACCTATTATCACCCTATAAATTTATAAAATGTATATTATAATCATACTAAGTGACTTACCATGTCATATAATCCATAGATCTCATAACCCCATAGGCAATCATGTATGATCAAGCCAATAAGGCATAACCTGACTTGTAAACCTCATGAAGGCCACATGAAGACAACCCTTAACCATATAAAACATCAATAAAAAGTAAAAAATCATCATACCAAGATCTATTTATCCATAAAACATCCACCTTGGACACCTATGTACATCCTTGCAAGTATCATATTGTACTAAGCACACTATGCCACCATGTTCCATTTCACTAACATCACAGACCACTTTGTCATCATCAATGCCACTTGACATCAATGATAATAAATATACCATAAATATCCCAAAAATATAGGCACTAATTGCTAAGGGGGACCAGGTATGAGTGGAACTAGCCACAACATAAGCATCACTAGCATCAATGACCTAGGAGAGGGATGCAATATAGGGCTAGGTGGCCACACTGACTAGGGAGAGGGATCAAAATAGGGCTCATATAGACATCGTTACTTAGGATATATATTCTCTCTGTTAATTAATAGGAGGAGTACCAATAGCTATGAGACTATCAGGGACTATATCGATGGCAAGATATGTAGCGATAATTGAGGAAATCTAATAATATGAGGCCTTGGTTTTTAGAAATATACCAGATGAGCCCAAATGGAGTGAGTACATAGCTAGGGTCACTATAAGGGCCAATAGTGTAACATTAAGATAGTGGGATCCATCCATAAGTAGACAAGTAGGATCGATAGGGCAGTCTCTACTAGGCAGTGGTCCTCTATGGGCTTAGACTATTATGAGACATTTTATTTTTGATGTATCATATGATTTTAATATTGGCCTACAAGCTGATATAGTGAGATGCATATACATTTTTGAGAGATATGTACATTATTGTATATATTATCATTATTTTGATTATGAGTTTATGATATGTGTGTGTGTGTGTGTGTGTGTGTGTGTGTGTGTGTGTGTGTGTGTGTGTGTGTGTGTGTGTGTGTGTGTGTGTGTGTGTGTGTGTGTGTGTGTGTGTGTGTGTGTATGATCATGGTATCATGGCTTATATTTTTGTTTATGATGATTATGTTCATATGAGTAGCATGTTATGGTTTATGTGTACTCACCTAGCTAGGCATGTGATGATGTGGTTATTTAATTTATGGTCATGATGATATTCAATATTTATGGATTTTGTTGATGATATGATAATGTTTTTGATTTTTTGGACATGACTATGATGTTTGTGATTATTGTTATGGTTGTGGATGACTATGATGTAATTTATGTTCATGATATGGTTATAAGTTAATAGATCATAGTTTTATGGATGTGATAGATGGTAGGATGATTATGATGTTATTATTAGAAGATGTGTTGTGCATGATGTTATGATATGATGATGGTTGTTATGATGAGATGTTTTGTTAGACATATGGATGAATCTTTTTCTTTCTTACCTAGATAGGCATGTGATGGATAACATATGTGGATGATGTATGATTGAACAATGATAGATGTTTCATGATTAGTTGGTGTTGTTGGTTATGATATTATTATGATGTTATGTTGAGTAGATACGTGTTAAGGTACATTGATGTGTGTTGACTTATTGACATATGATGTGAAAAAAGGTAATGGTGTGATTATTATATGCTATTATGATCAACTATGATTGTAAATATGGTGTTTTAATGAAAGACCCTTAAACAAGACACAACACATAATAAAACACATGAGTGGTTTTTATACATTTTTAATGAACTATGTATTATTAGATGAAGGTGGTTGAATCTATAAGAAACATAAAGTAAGTTAGATTATAAAAATAAATGTGCGATAAATAGGATAATCAAGAGACAAATATCATAATGAATGAATCGACAATTAGATGTGAGATAATAAGAATAAGGCACGATGCTTTTTCTTTGTCAAGGACTAAAACAAACCAAATTATGATTGGTTTATGAACATTAGTCCTCTGAATGCTTTGCATTAGCATCTGCTAGTTGGTTAAAAAGGTGTCTTGATCACATAATGTTAAGTAAGCTCAAAATCCCTTGTTTATAGAGTGTATAAAAGGGATGGATGAAAATGGAACCTTTTTGTGAGACTAGCATACCTCTTCTATAGGTTACCAAAAATATAATTTAAATAAGTCTATGCCATATAAAGTGTAGACTGATTGATGTGGGAAGCCAAATTATGAAAGCTGATTATAGATTCCAAAATTATTTTACTTTTTTTTATTTTGATAATGGGTCTTTCAATATTTTGGTATTACTTGGAGGGATGGAGGAAGTTATTCAATGTGGGAATCTTCCAATAAATTTATATGCTTTGACAAATTATTGATGTGTGAAGTTAAATTATGAAAGTTGATTGTAGATTCCAAAACTATTTTAATTTTTTTTAATTTTGATAATGGGTCTTTCAATATTTTATTATTGCTTGGAGGGATGGGGGAAGTTGGTCAATGTGGGAATCTTCCAATAAATTTCTATTCTTTGAAAAATTATTTACTCAACCATCCATCAAGGGAGTGGTCTAAGTTTGTGTGATTTTTTTAAGGCTTTTTATAGTTGTCCTTCAAGGGAGTAGTCTACCTTATATTGAATGATTTTGATATGTTTTGTCAGTTATCCTTTAAGGGAGTAGTCTACAAATGTTTAAAATGACCTATATGGGTTTTTAATTTTTGTGATTTTTTAATTAATTTAATTTTTTATATTAACATGGATTTGATTATATAGGTTTAAAAGGTTCACCTTTATGAAGGCAAAACTATAGCAAAAGAAGGTTGACGATGGGTAAAAGAGGTTTAAGAAAAAATGACCATGGGAATCCATCTTAAAAAAGGGATGGAAAGTACCATGAGAACCATACCATGGGTAGATCCATGGTACCCATGTTCAAGATTATGCTAAGGTTATGATGAATAATCACATGATTCATATTTAATCGATTGTCCTTAGAATAAGGAGATGAATGTGGAATGAAAATAAGGGACAAGCTTAAGTTAGACAAAATGTGAGTTCAATCATGTTTAACAAAAGAAATTATGTAGATGTGAAGCATTGAGGGGATTAGGTTCTAGTTTCCCTTAAAAATAGGATAACCAATAAGTTCATGATCCATAATTATGCATTATGATATAAGGTCCAAGACAATTAAAAGTAAACTTGCCCTGCTTACTTTTTTACATATTGGTGACATGTTTATTTTCATTTAGGATGAGGTATTTGATATTGAATTCTTTCACTTTGAGGTGTTTTTTATAATTCCATTTTATTCATTATTGATAAACATAAAGATGGGAAAGCATGGCCAAATGATGTTCATCAAGTAGATCAGTTTGGGCTAAATGTTCTTGATGATAATCACTCTCGTAAATGAGATCTTTCAAGGATATGTGAAGAGAGATAATTTATAATTTGAGAGGTAAGATAACCTTAGCTCCAAACACAAGAGATAACGGGGTATTACCCATTGGGGTCTGAATGCTCATATGATATGCCCATAAGGTGAAGGGGATGTGTAAATGCCAATCCTAACTAGATGTATTAACCAATTTAGTTAGCATGTTATTGAGAGTTTTGTTAGAAACTTTAGATTGTTCATTTGATTATGGATGATAAGGTGATGAGAAACTTAAATTGATATTGAACACATCACAAAGACCTTAGACTTATTTGTTTTTAAAATATTTTCCATTGTCGATGATGATTTTATGAGGAACATTGAAATGATAAATAATGTGATGGTTGATAAAGTTAAAAATATTTTTGGCTTTGGTTGAGATGAGAGGAATAGCCTCTACCCATTTGGTGAAATATTCTATTACAGTGATGATATAATGATATCATTGTGAATAATGGGGGTTAATTTTACCAATAATATCTAAAACCCATTGTGAAAAAGGCCCTAAATCCTTGGATACTTAGAGACTATGACTAGTGTGTGACATAAATTAGCTTGTTGTTGACATTTAACACACTTTTTCACATAATCACAAAAATCTTGGTTAAGGGTGGGCTAATAATAGCCAAGGAAAAGGATGCATTTAGTGATGGATATACCACTAAAGTGTCCTCCGTAAATCCCATCATGTGTTTCTTTGATAGCTTGAGAGGATTCATGATTACATAGGAAACAAAAGAGGAGACCATCAAAGCTATGTTTATAAATAATTCCCCCTAGTATGGTATAACATGAGGTACTCTGAATAAATTCTCTTGGATCATTCCTAGAAAGGTTGGAAGGGATGATGGAAAGGTTGAGATAGTCAAAGGTTTGCTAATACCAAAGGTTGGGTTGGGTCTCCTCCATATTGAAGATGGTAGGAGAGTATGATTTGATGTAATAAGGCTTCGTAAGATAATGGATAATGACATATAATTTACATTTAGAGGGTTTGGATGGAATTTGGGAAGTGAGAATAGATCATGGAGTGACTTGAAGAAGGTAGTGATCAGATGATCTTAATAGTACCTCCACTAGTTTTTTATACTATTGTAAAACATCATTATTACATTGGTAATAACCATTGATTTGATTAACCACAAGTTGGGATTCACCAAATATGTTGATTATTTTTACTCCCAAGGCTAAATTAGCATGGATACCTATCACTAGGGATTCATAATCAACCATATTATTGGTATATTCAAAATCTAGCTTAAAGGATAAAGGAAGAGGTCCACTATGAAGGGGGATAAGGATGATGCCAACTTCCCCACCATGTTTACACTTGGATCTATCTAAGAATATGGTCACTTTATGGGTAAATTTTTCTCAATAAAGGGTCATGATGGACTCATCAGGAAACTCGAGAGGAGAATTTTGATTGTCTACTAAATGTGCTTTGGCTATTTGGTCAACAATGACTTGTCATTTAATTAAATTTTTATAGAGGAATTCAAGTTCAAACTTAGCTAAAAGCATGATCCACTTATCCATACACTAATTTCGGTATGGCTTGGAGTACATATGCTTGAGAGGGTTGGTATTAGTGATGACAAAAGTCTTGTGGTTGAAGGGTAATGGTGAAGTTTGGTGGATACAAAGACCAAGGCAAGATAAAGTTTTTTGGTATGGGTGTACTGAGTCTCATACTCTATAAGCATATGAATTATGTAGTAGATGATTTACTCTTTATGTTTCTCATCTTGATGAGCCAACATTACCCCTAATGAGTGGTTAGTGGCAGAAATATAGAGGTAAAAGGGTTGATCTTCCTTAGGAGGAATGAAAATGGGTGGAGATAGAAGGTATTATTTAAGTAAATCAAAGGAATTTTGAAAATAATTATTCCACTTAAAAGATACATCCTTCTTCAGAAGGTGGTGGAAAGGTTAGAATCAATTTGAGAGCTGAGAGATACAATGATGAATGGATTGAAGATTCCCTTACAAGTTATGGAGTTGCTTGAGGTGGGTAGAAGGGGGGATGTTGAGGAGTGCTTTAATTTTGGTTGGATTAACTTTAATTCAATGAA
Organism: Torreya grandis; assembly: GCA_037957365.1. NCBI lineage: Eukaryota > Viridiplantae > Streptophyta > Pinopsida > Cupressales > Taxaceae > Torreya > Torreya grandis. Next base: position 1,832,374 of record JARHVA010002942.1, on the reverse strand, counting down.
GGGAGATAATAAATCCAAGGACCATTCTTAGTAAGACCCCAAAAATATACTTCTTGGGTTTAAGGTGAACATGGTAATAGATGAGGCATTCAAATATAATCTTTAGAATAGCCAAATGATCTTTATGATATTTAAATTTCCCTAAGAGGTCATTGACATGGTATTATTTGATTTTGTGAATAAGGTCATGGGAGATGTAGGTCATAACATGCTAGTAAGTTACACCAATATTCTTCAAACTAAAAGGTATGACCCTGTAGCATAAAGTTCCCCAAAGAGTGATAAAGGAAGTTTTATGTTGATCTTCAGGGGCAATCAGGATATGATTTTAACCCAAGAACCTATCCATAAGTGATAACATCTCACAACTAGCTATAAGATTAATAAGTTGGTCAATTCTTGGCAAGGGAAAGTCATTCTTTAGACAAGCAAGGTTAAGATCATGAAAGTCTACACAAATGCAAAGTCATCTTATGGATTTGGTGACCTGGATGACATTTGTGACCCATTGGGGATAATCAATAAGTTGAATGAAATTAATGGATAGGAGGCATTGAAGTTACTCTTTAACAATAAGGGATACATGAGGCTACATCTAATAAATCTTTTTATGAACATATTTAGCATCATAGTTAGTGACTATATTATTGGTGGAAATGGTAGGGTTGATTCCTATCATGTCACTTTAAGACCAAGCAAATGTTATGCTGCAATATTGCATAAAATAAGAGAAGTTTGGACACTCTATAGAGTCTAAAGATTGTTTTATTTTGACAATGCATGGGTTATCTTAAGTACCTAAGTTGAAATCTACTATAGATTTGTTAAATATAATTGAAGTATTAGGAGGGAGACTTGTGGATAGAGGAATATTTTGCACTAAGGTAGGTGAGATTAGAATCATCATCTTTATAGTGGATGGTATTAATGGTAGGCAAATCATCTGTTACCATTTCAAGATAAGTCAAAATAAATTTTATGGCCTCCCCATCCTTTTGATAAGTCAAGGGTGTAAGGCAAATCATGTTGATAGAAATTTTTTTAAAGGGGAATGACGTCAGGATCCTTAGATTTCAATAGTGGTGAGGTTGGCGAGGATGAGACTTCCTCATTGATGATGGTAATGGGGGGTGAGTCAGTTGGCTCTTTGGCTAGATAAAAATCATGGCCATGATTTTCATGAGGTTTTTAGGTCTTACATGGAAGTAAATCATGTGGTCCATGTTCATACCGACCTAGGTTGAATCCCTTCCAAGTGCACCAATGGAGGAATGTCTTAGAGAACTCTAGTTTATCCAAGTAGGAGAAATTTGAGGTGGATGGTCAGGGTGAAGAAGAGGTGGCAGAGGTATCAAGGGGTTTATCAAATCCCCCATAGATGAAAATAGTTTGATAGGTTCAGGGTCTAAGAGGAATAATGGCTCCAATATTAGGGTCATAACTGGGTTATTGGTCAATATTCCCATACTCTTGGGGAGCAAGAAAAGCATCTAGTGTCAAAAGATGATATTCCCCCTATGAAATATGTTAGAAGGTTTATTCCAAAGGGTCTATTATTGGGATTTGGCTAGAAGGGATGGATTAACTAATGGATGCTTCATTGGTAGAAGAAGATGAGGCTTCATCTTTTGTTGATGAATGCTTATTGAATGGAGGAAGGAGAACATCATTGGGTTAGTACATCATGTTACATGATGTAAGAGGACTTAGGTCAGATTATATAGTAACAACTTGACCTTCATGTTCAAATTTTAAGTATCGATTCAGGGTGGATGGCACATAGCCTATAAAATGAATCCAAGGGTGTCCTAATAAACCATTATACTAGAACTCACCTTATATTATGTAGAAGAGCTTGGGAAGCATGTGGGGTCCTAAACAAATATGAAAGACAATAGTTCCTAAAGTCATGGACATGGTGTCATTGAATGATCAAAGCACTACTAAGGCTTATGACATAATGTTTTTTGGTAATTTGAGTTGGTTGTATGCATGGGAGGAGATAATGTTGATTTTATCTTCTCCATAAATCATAACCTTTTTTTTGTGGGTCTCATTGTTGTATGTGGTAATGAAGAGTGGAGGATCTAGATCATCAGGATGAATGGAAGGCATTTTTGAATCCTTGAAGGTAACAAGGTTGGAATGTTGAAGAGCTCTAACAAAGGCTACTAGAGGTTACAAGTCTTCTAGTCAAACCTCTATGGACTGCATAGCCTCTATCATTGTTTGGTGTTGATAAGGTGAGGTATTAAACAATTCATATAAACTCATGTTCATTATCATTTGGTGAAGTTATTTTAGAACTACTCATAATATTGACTCAAAAGGGTTAGATTGGGAAGTACCCAAGATGGACACTTTATGTTTTGTTGAAGGTAAAGGTGCTTGGTGTTGGTCGGGTGATTGGGTGGTAGAATAGGGATATGTACATGGAATGGACACCTTTTCCTTTACCTTAACTTTTTGTTGAGCCTATGATCATGTGACCACATGGATGGTATTGATTTGGGAAAGAGTCAAGCTAGAGGATTGTTTTGGTTCCTCATCACTCTAAGGTGAGAGTTGGTGTGTAGGTGAGTGTTATTCAATGGCTCTTTATTCTTGGATCAATGGTGGGCTCATAAGAGTCTCTTTTAATAATAAGTCATCCTTTTGATATAATTTATGGATTAATACTTGGAGAGCCTTATATTTCTCTATACTATGCCTAGGTGTTCTATGATACGAACATACTAATTTATCATTATACCAAGATGGTTTAAGACTATGGTTTAAATGATCTAATAGGTGGAAAGGTTAAGCAAGATGCTTGTAACAACCTTTGTAATATGGTTAAGTAGGATTAAAGTATGGAAGAGTGTGAATATATTAGGTTTTGAGGTGGAAGACCTTTTAGGAGTAGGCTTGATGGTAGGATATTTGGGTAAATGAGCATTCTTGGTCGATGGCTTCAGTATAGATTTCTTAGGGGTGAGTGGTTTGGAAGTAAAAGTTGTTGGGGTGGGTGCTCATGAAGTAGGTAGTTTGGTTAGAGAAGATTTGGTGGAAATAGGTGAGGATGAAAGAAAGAATTATGGTGTAACTAGAAGTGGTGGTTGGATTTGTGTTTTGTTGGGGGTGGTTGGTTTCCTTGCTAAGGTAGAAGGGTGAGGTCCAAAAATAGAAGGAAAAGTGGAGAGGGGAGATAGAGTTTTGGTTTGTGGGATCTTGGGTGGTTTTACCCTCTTTATTGGTTTAGTTTGGGGTTTCTTTAGTGGGATTAGTGGGATTAAATCCAACTTTAATGATGGTTGAGCGAGGCTCTGAGTAGGGAGCATACCCAAGTTTTGTATTGGCTTAGTTGGGATGATGAAAGGCATTTAGACAACTATGTGTGGAGTTGGTGAAATTGGTTCAATAGTGTTTGGAGAGGTAGAGGTTTATATAAATTTGGTTGGGATGATGGTGGATTCAATAGTGGAAGTGGTATGTTGGGTTGGTAATGGTATGGTTGATGGTTTTTATCTAGTTGGATAAGGAAATACAAGATGATGCCAAAATGTGGCATGCTCCATATTAGGTCGGGATAGGAATTCTAATTTTTTAACTAGTCTATAGAAAGGTTTGATATAGGTTTGGTTCCTTCGGTAGTGGACTCAAAAGATAAACCCATGGGTTGAGAGAGGGAAGTAGTGACCTTGTCTTTTTCCTCAATAAAACGTTCCAAGGTTTTAGAAGGTGATTCCTCTATGGGAGGGGTAGGTAAGGTGATTTAATCCTTAGAAATGCTTTCCAAAGGATGAGTGGATTGATCTAAAATGGAAGAGAATGATATGGTGGTAATGGTTACCTCCTTTTGTGTGTCTATCAAAGGAGAGGTAGGGAGTTATACCACCTCAATGGGTGGAGAAAAAGTAATAGATGCTTCCTTTATTTTGGTTTTCAAAAGAATAAAAGGCAGCTCGACTATCTTAATAAGTGGAGGAGAGGGAGAATTGGTTTGGGTAATGGTTTCTTCCTTAGGAATGTTCTCTGAAGGAAGAGTGGATTATTGTGTGATGGAGGAGAAAAGTAGAGTGGAAATGGTTGCCTCTTTTGGTGTGTATATCAAAATAAAGGTTGGAAATTCTAGTACCTCAATAGGTGGAAGGGAAAAATGAGTGGTTTGGGTAATGGGTTATCTAGAAATGAGATCACCAAGAACCATGTTGATAGTATGGGCCTCATGGTTATGAGAGGATTCTACTTTATTATTTTTTTATTCATATAAGGGGCATGGTTAGGAAATGGTTGTCTAAATATGTCAAGCAACTAGTTTGGGGGTGCATTAGAGTTATCCAACATGAGTTCTCCCTTGTAAATGAGATTATAGATGATGTTCTTAAAGGTATTGAACCTACTAACATCATGTCTAATGACATGGTGGAAGACACATAATTAATTCTCCTTATAACAAGTAGTTACATGATGAGAAGAATCAAATTGCTATGGAGGTTTGATCAGGGGAAGTTATATGATGTTTGATTTTAAAAATTTGTCCAAGACCAAAGCATATGACTACCCTAGTGGATTAAATTGCTTTTGGTTATTGTGGTTTAGTTCTATAGAGTTTTGATTGAAGGAACTAGAAGAGTTGGGTTGGTTAATGATAGGTGGGGGGAGATTTTGAGGACAACCACATTTGTGGTTCCCTTATTTTTGGTGCTAGTGTTGGGATTAGAGGAGGAAGTATCATTTGATTTCAAGGTGGAATTATTATTTCTTAACTTTAACTACCCTTCATCAATGTCTCTATTTTCTAGTTTTCATGCCATGGTAAAATCCTCATCCAAGGTCTTGAATCTCTAAACCTATAAAGTAGAGGAGATGTGTTTAGCACATACTCAAGTGAAAAGCTCAATCAACTTGAGTTAGGGTAGATAGAAAGAGATTTGGTTTATCAAACTTCTCCAATGAGATACAAAGTAAAAAATGGACTCATCATCAAATTTTTGAATGGATTAGAGATCAGTGATGGAAAATTTCTTAAAGATGTTTATGGAAAAGTGATCTAAGAAGGTTTGAGCAAGTTGGGAAAAAAAAGAGGGAGTGATTTGTAATATCACTATACCAATCTAGTGTTGGACCTGATAGAGACATGGGAAAGGTGAAAATAAGGAGAACATCATCATAGGCAATCAAATAACAAGAATTCCTAAATTCTCTTACATGTTGTTGAGGGTCTTCCTTGTTTTGAAACTTTGAAAATTTTAGAAGTTCCCATTGAGGAGGATAAGGTCAAATGGGGACAGATAGATGGATCAGCTCATTACAAATTTGGTCATATGATAAGAGGTTATGGGCACTAGAAATAGATGAATCCAAAGTGGTCATCTTGTCTATTAGCATCTTAACCAGATCAATATGTGGTTATGCACCTACATAGTTATAGGGTAGATTTTGTTAGGTTTAGGTAGGTACAACATAAGGATAACTAGTGGGAGGTTGAGAAGCTACCACATATTGGTATGTGGACATAGGTGGTTGGGTGGAAGGTAGAGGTACATACCCGTATAGGTTAGGGACATAGATAGGGTTTGGTGCAATGGGCACCTATTGAGGGATTAGCATAGGTTGAGTTGGGTTGACAAGTTGAGGATGGGTGGTGATCTTGGTACTAATGGGTGGAAGGTATGGGAACCACCAAGATCTGAAATGGACTAGAAGTAGGTGGATTGGGAAGAAAAGGAAGGGTGGTAACACTAGTAGAGGGTAATCCTATAGTGAGTAGAGTTTTAGTGATTAAAGGTTGGGTTGCTCATATTCTAAGAGAATTATTGGTTGGGGTGGAGGGTGATTGAGTGTTGGTTAGATGGATTGGTTTTGGATGGTGGTGTTGGCGGGATAATTAGTAGAAGAAGATGCTTAGGTGACCAAGGATTGGGTAGAAATGGTGGCAATAGAGGTGTTACCCATAAGATGGGATGGCATGCCATAGGGTGGATCAATAGGTGGAACTGAAATAGAGGTACAATAGGATATGGTGTTAAAGTAATGTTGAAGGGCTATGGGGTTGTTATCTAGAAAGGAGACAAAATTCTTATCACCTTAAGCAATCATATAAGGGGTACTAAAACTTTTATAAGGATGGGGAGAACTCTCTACATCTGAGGCATTCTCCATGGATGAAGATGAAGAGGAAGATGGGTGATTAGGAGGTGGATACTGATTTTTTTGGTTTCTTAGTTTTTACCTAGTTAAAACCATGTAGCTAAGGGAAAGAGGAAAATACTATAAATATCATAACTCAAAGAAAGAGAAGACAAGAAAAATTCAAGGAAATGAAACACAAACTAAATTAAGCTTAATCCTAAGGTTTCTTTTAGGGTCTATTTTGGATTATGACTTAAGCTTTAAGAATTGTGTGACTCAACTTGGCTATAAAGTAGGTACTAAAAAAAAGTCTATGGTTGGTTTCAAGTTATGTTTAGGATTTCAAAGGGATTTGTGTTGGAAATCAGTACATGTCTTGATATTGGGGCCTACCCCCTCACTTCACACACCATAGTAATAAGGGTGTCAGTTGCTTAGCCAAGATATACTGATTGCCAAAGATTACACTCAGCTAGTGAACTAAGATGGTTCTCCCTTTGGTGATGAAATATAAGGAGGATAAATGAGAAAGGTGACTACTAGGTGATGAAATCCCAGTCGGGCCTTATGTCAATGTTTTTATTCTTGATTAGGTGTAAGTGGTTTGGTCTTGTGTGTGTGATAAGAGTGAAGCTACAATTAATTCACTTGATTGATTAAGTTGTGAGGTAAAATAAGAAAGCAACCAATATACATAGTCAATTTTAAGCCCAAAATGAGATTTTGATTTCATTATATGAGTAGAAAACAAGAAGAAGAAGCACCTAGATGAAATTATGAACCCAAAAAGAGACTCAAGGGTCCCATCGAGTGAGCCAAAATGTTTCACATAAATTTTGCTTTATTTATTAAGGAAAAAGTTGTAAAACTTAAAATAAGGGTAAGGTTAATAGAACCTAGATTTGGTTTGCACTATGTGATCCAGACATTTGTAGATACTCCTCTTTGGCTTGGGAAGAATGAACTACAAGTAAGAAAACACTAAATTAAGGGTCGATTAGTTATATAGTAGGGTGTATTGCTTAGAAAGCTAGATCAAAGAAACATAAGCTTCTTTGGAGGCTATCAAACTACATTTTTAAATAATCAAGTTCTAGAAATGAAAGATTAATTACTTGCATAAATAATAGAAGATACTAAAATCAAGTGCAAGAAGTGCATACAAAAAGATAGATTTGACTAATTCTAGAAATAAACAATTGGATATTAATGCTAAATAAATTAGACATGGTTCATAAAATAGGGTGATGTTTTATGATCAGGCAAAAAATTAGATTATGGGATTTGGTTGGGGTCCGACAGGTGAAATAAGCTCGATGTTAGAATTATCACATAGTGACCATCAATGGTTGGGTGAACCATCAATGGTTAAATAACCATTAGTGGGTTTATGACCATCAGTGATCATGGGAAAACCATTTGTGGTTAAGTGACCATCGATGATTACTATCAAATTTGGCTTAGGTAAGTGTAGGTCTGATTGGGAAGGTGGCTGAGTGATGGAGTTGGGTTTAGGATAAAGGTTGGTTACAAGATAGAGAGGAATATTCAAGACTATTTAGTTCATGTATTTAGTTTGGAGAGGAAAAATAACTAATTAATAAAAATAGATGCTTAGCTTTGTTATTTTTGATTTGAAGAATGTTGAGGTGTGTGTCTAAAAACACGTTATAGAACCTAGAGAAATTATGGTAGAGAGTTGGTGTCTTGGCTGTGATTGATGAATTGTAATGCTTGTTCTCTTTGTTGCACTCATTTGAAGATTTTATAGATTTACCAAAAGAATACTTGTAAAATAATTTTTGATACAAGAAGCTTTGATAATTATTGATCCCATTTTCGCCACCTCCTTTCTTTATATAGAAGGAAGGGAGAGGTGAAATAATAGGTTCAATAAGAGGTTTAACATGGTGTTTAATTTTATTCTTAACATGAATAATTATGAGAGTGGACAAGAATAAAAAATTAAGGTGGATTTAAGCTAGAGTTAACCCCTAAGGTCATTAAATTTTGATTGTCGATGATCAAGATAACCATCGACAGTTAGGAATCGACCATTGGTGGTCGATAAGATAATGTTAGAATGGTTAGAGTCACTTAGGTTGACTTAGGTTTGGTGGTTGAAAGGCTATGAAGTGGTCCCAAGGGGTATAGAGGTAGTCTAAGGGTCATCTTGACATATAGAACCATAGTGTGGGGTTTTTTAGTGTCTATAATGATCACTCATGTTTAAATTTTATATACTCTGACACATATTATTATGACTCAATATAGAATCCAAATACATAGATATCAGAGTTGGGACCATGTGCATAGAATATTGTTCCATATGTTTAGTTTGACACCATTACTCGTAGATGGAATGGAAACTCCATGTCATTCTCCTTGTAGTTACTTCAGACACTATTTTCAATAAATTTTCACTAGGTTTACACCAAACTAATGACTCATTTGGTTTATAGTGGTTGACATTAATAAGTGGCTTGTGAGCTACATTATAGAGTTCCCAAGTGGCCCCTAAGGTATTTTACATTTTATAGTTTTAAAGTGGCCCCAAATCCATATTATATAGATTTAGTTACATCGCATAGTTTGAGCTTTAGATGCATATTCTATCGAATAGGGTTAGATAATGATGGATTCATAGCCTACTTAAGTTATTGAGCCACCTACATATAAGGGTTAGAAAATCCATTAGTAAAATACAATTTACTCATTGATTATGATCCACCAAATAAGGGTGGACAATGATGGATTCAAGGCTAGCTTGAATTCTTGAGTTACCCACATGTGAGGATTGGGCAAGGCATCAACTCAGTCCACATTATTCACTGTTTGATCATCATCTACACACACATAGGATGTCACCAGGTTTTAGTATTGGTTCACGTACCTAATGAGATGTATTCATTATTTTTTTCTATCTTTCAACTCTTTACTTATTTTTTCTTTGCTTTTGATAGTTTTAAGTAGGGACTGATTCATTCATGTTTCATTTGTAGGACACACAATGAAACACACTTCATAGACTCAAACCTAGATTCATAGGCTTCAACTCTTAGGTAACCTAGGTATATTTCTTTTAATTTATCCTATTCATTTCACTTTATTGCATTTATAAAATAAGGTGGGGTGGGGGGGGGGAATGTAATCATCTAAAATGTCATTTTAGTGCAATGAGTGTCACTTGAGAGCACCTTATCCTCAAATTAGCTATAGACTTATTTTAGGGCCTCTTTTGATCAATTTATATATTTTGTGTGAATCCAACCCATTCCAAGATATACCAAAAATAAAAATAAGCCACCCATAGGGACTCATCTCTATTTTTTTCTCATTTCTACCACCTAGACACTAATGTAGTCTTTAGACTATAATACACTACACTATTGACCAAAGGGAAACACTAATTTCACTTTGATCTTTACTCTCCAAATGGATATATTTTCATTCCTAAAAGTAACATAGATTAGTCCTAAACATATTTCACATCTTTACAGTCATCAGAATGCTATATATAGACCACTTTCATTCATTTATCCCCTAGATGGGGATCAAATGCAAATACTCACAAAAAAATTCAGAAATAATTGTGGAAATCAAGGTCATTGATCCCTATTCTACCATAATTTTACATACACCCATTTATAACAGCCTAGATAATGATATTAATTAAATTTATATTATTAAGTCACACTCAAACCACTCAAACCGACACTCATACCAACATTCACTTGCACTTGCATTATCACTTAGATTAGGATAATTATTGTTGACCAAATTTAACCCCCAATCAAATTTATCACCACCTATATATTGAAAAATTTCATGTTCTTTTTATATGTTAATTTAATACCTTATATGGTACCTAATAATATTAATTTAACCTTATTATCATGGTTTAAGGTTAGTTTGGAGAGGATAAGGTAATTTCATGTTGTGGTCATATAGTGGTCTAGGGATGTCATGGATAGATAAAACATTGTCAAGTTGTGAAATAGGTTATTAGGGGTTTATTAATGTCATGTTATGTTTAAACACCTTTAACTAACATTTCATGAAGTTTTGTAAAGTTTGAAGACCATTTGCTAGCTCTAAGGTGGTAAAAATGCTTATAAATGTGATTTTTGGCTAACATAGATATATTTATAAGTCCCTAAAAATATAAACTCATACCACACATGTTAAAATAATCTTTGAATAGTTAATAAACTACCAAATCTATCATCATGTCAGAAAAAGGCCAGTTTTTGAATTCAACATCACTTTGAGGAGTTAGAAGAAGTTGTACGGATTTTTGGAAGTCATGTGCAAAATATCTTTAAAACATCATTTAATCTTATTCAAGTCATAAAAAATCTTTTAATTAATTTTTATCTCTCAAAATTGTATAAATCTTCTTCTCTCTCCCATCACTTTATTCACAAGCTAGTGAAGGATAATTTCAAGGAGATGATATAGGCTATATAATTTGAGTTGGGGGATGATATTTTGGTTGAAATTTGGGACCCATATGAGATTCCAATTTTTTTCATTTTTCATTGTACTGGTGATCTTGGCTTTATGAGCAATCTCTAAGAAGGTAGACTACTTTTCAAAGGCTTAAAACCCCACAGACTGAGTTTAGATCAACTTCAAAATAAATTATGAGATCATGGATAATTTAAAATATTCATAATGAGTTATAATAATTATATATATTCCTCAAACATCTTCATCCATCATGGTGGCATGTGTGGATGTCTTTTTGGCATGAAAAGTGGTTTTTGAGCAATTTGAAATCACTTATAGTTTTTCTATGTTATAGAGGTTATCCATGTGGTATGATACATTTTAATGGTTATACATGGTCTCATAACATCCATATAAATATATAAATATCCCGTGATCAACTATGTATTCCATACAAGTTCAAATTGGTCACATGCCTTGATTCACAATCTTGCACTATGTTTTTTGTGTTTGCATTTAGTATGGTATTCTGATGATTTTGTATGTGTTTTATAGATTTCAAGGTTGTGTTTTCATGATTATATGTATTTATTCAATGATAACCAATTATATTTCAATCCATAGTAGTCATATTGCACTTTCTAAAGCTTTAAGAAACTCAAAGTTACAAATAATCACTTACCACATGTATGTATATAGATCCATGGAAGTTCATGCTATCAGTATTCAAGGAAGATTGCATAGACATGGAGTAATATGATGTTTCAAGAGGATAATGGTATGGAATTATGGAGGGCCTACAAGCACATATATTTTAGAAGTTGATAAACCAAGTTAAAAAACCTATTGACACAGTCACCTACATGACTGTAGGTGGAAGAAGTAATGATAGAGGTGGTGAATTTATTTGAAAAGACCAATTAGACTTGTAATGAAGTTAATAATACTCCACTAAAAATTTTGGTTACTGTGAGATGTCATGATTGGAGATCCATGCCTAAACGTAGCTACATACACAGTCATATTTATTGACATTCACATATAGGCATGTTCAAGCTTGCCTTAAATAGAGAGGTTGGTGAGGTTTATTGTCCTTAGGTATTTTTAAGAGGGTTTGGTATATAAAAATAACATTATTAATCCTTTTAAGTATCTATATATTTGTTGAGATAGTCCTACAACACAAAAACTCCTAAAGCATAGTCACTTGCCCTAACACCATCTACAACCAAGCTTGAAATTAGTCTTAAATAGTGATGTTGACAAGGTCAAAATTTCCATGACATTTAAGGGGTATATAGGGATAAATAAAAATTTATAAAAGTATATAAAAATTTTTGAGATTGGTTTTGAAGTTTGGAAACTAGTTTAGAATACCTAAAACACAGTTAAGACCTCTTAAAAAATACCTACAACCAACCTAGAGTAATTTGGTCTTGAGATAGTATATTGATGAAACACAAATATTCAAAATTTTAAGGAAGTTTATAATTATATAAATATAATAATATGAGGATTTTAAATTTTTCATAAGTACTCTAAAAACATCAAAGACTATGGACTTTCTAAAAGGAGTTATAAATAGGGGTTACACAGTCACATTGCATATGCATAGTCACCTCTAGGTACACCTAAGTGACTCAAGAATCTACAAAACATAAGAGTGGTTTGTGTTAATTATTTTAAGGTTATAAAATATTTTTGATTTCTCAAGTCATTAGGACCACATATTTTCTAAGTAGAGAGTTTGAGGAAAAAAATAAGTAGGGCTCACTAAAACCTTGCATACCTAGCTAGTTATACATAGTCCTAATTTACCAAAGTAGAAGCATGTTTAAATAATATTTGGAGGAATATAAGAGGATATATGAAATATATTCAAATATATGTCTTGTTCATATTATGTAAACAAATATTGATCAAATAAAGCTCAAAACTTGCCTGCATAACTAGTCCTCACAGTCATCTACAATTTGCTGAGTGAAAGTGATGTTAAAGGTTAGAATGACTAAGGGAGGTAAAATGTTTGATAATGATTAAATAGTAATTAAATCATCCTAGGAGCCTCAAACTTAATATACAATGAAAAAACTTATCACACACAGTGGTAGACCATGTTTAGTCTTACAGTCTTAAGCACATACACAAACATATAAGCAATGAGTTAATATGATGAATTGGAGCTAAGATGAACATAGATAACCTTGAAGAGATAAAGAGGGACTTGTACAAAAATTCCATGATTTTATATATATCTTACATTGAATGAAATAGGTGAAAATAGGTAGCTAGGGTATGACCATCAACTAGTCTTAGGAACCCTATGACTAGAACAATGAGGTGGTTAAAAAGTTTGATGAAGGATTGTGACCAAAAATCTACTATAATAGGTATAGGTGGACACATTAGATATTTTGAGCTCATTGGATCTCAAATTAACCCAAAACATGCACCTATATACTTTAAATTCTTTCAAACCTCACAGAATGTTTATTTCTAGCTGATAAGCTATCTTGCATTAGTTGGTACATATTGGAAAAGATGTATGGGAACCTGAGCTCCTATGTAAAGCTATATAGTATAATTAACTTATATTTTTATGATTTTTTTTGTGGATTCACATGTTAAACTTTATTAATCATCCTTATTAACCAAAGTCACTTTCAAGTTGCTTAAGAGAGCCATAAGGACCTGATCACTCACTCTCAATGCATGAAATTAAACCTAGATATGTAATCACATACTGGGAAATTAAATATGCCATAATATTATCAACACCTTATGTACTTTAATCCACACAATGAGGTATGCACTATTTTATGGCTACACGTAAGAAGGATTATTTAGGGATTTTGGTAGAGAACAAATGGTTGGGGATATCTTGAGACCTCAAAATGGATTGTTTTAGGTCCAATATGATGTTAATAGGACATCCAATAAGTTTGTTTGAGCTAAATCAATTGAAACCAAGTTTTGACACTTATGTGAAAAATAAGCCTTAGGAGATGAAGAGTCCTCTACACACCTTGCATGAGAAAAAGGTGATGTGTCAAACATAACCTATTGGGGTTAGTTGAGAGGTGTTAAGAGTAGATAAAATAGGTAGGAGAAACTTATCTAACAACCAAGAAGGCCACTTTTCCTTTAACATGTCAATAATAAGAGAAGTTGTAAGAAGCTAGTCAAGGTGTCAAATAAGATTTTTAACTCCCATGCCACTTGGAGAGTTGGAGCATCTTCAGAGGAGATACACATGTCATCCTAAACCTTTGAGTTAGTTTCATAAATCCTCTTATTTTTTTAACTCACATGACACTTGAATACCTTCTCTCTCCTACAACCTTCTTCTCTTCTCTCTCACTTTCTATATATATATATATATATATATATATATACATATATATATGTATATATATATATATATATATGTATATATATATATATATATATGTATATATATATATATATGTATATATATATATGTATGTATATATACATATATATATATAGAGCCACATTTGGCTATATTTATATCCTCAACCTATTGGTGAAGACCTACTCATATTCAGCCTTTGAGAAATAAAGAATGATCTGGTTTACCTTCTCCATGAGTTATTTCTAGGGTATGTTAAGCTAGTTGATCTTGCTAAGTGTAGATTCTCTTCCTTAGCATGTTGTCATTGTTTGTGTGCATTTCAACATTGAAAGTCTATTTAAAGTCTATTGAATTTTTATAATGAAGTTTTCATGAGTTTTAGTGAGTTTTCTATCCACTATTTTCAAGTCATGATCTTGGGTTTATTCCTCCTAGCTCAATATTCCTTTACAAATATCCATGAGAAATACTCATGCAATAGGCCAATTTGGATTAGCTTATGTGTAGGTCAGGCTTGTGTTTCAAGTTTACTTGTAATTGGTTATAAGTGGTCAGGTTAAAATTGGTGTATCACCTCTTTAGGATAGGTTTGATTTATGTTTTCTCTCTCACTTTTCATCCAAATGAGCTAGTAGTTTAGGCAATGAGTTTGAATAAACAAACCAAGGGAGCTACCCCTTAAATCTAGAGGTTTACCTCTACTAAAGGTAACCCACAAGCCTAGAGGGAATACCATGTTACACTAAATTTGGATAAAGCTTGAGCTACCTCTCCAAGGGTGAAAAATTGAGTGACAAAATTTATAGCATGCTCAATGGGACAAAAGTCCAAGTGAGTGGAATAATTATTGGTGTGTTCTTCTACCTATCAGCATTTGGAGGCATTTAAAAAACACTAATGGCAACTCCAAATGCAATCAGTTAGTTATAATTATCCTAATTACTTAATGTGAAAATAATTTGATAAATACCTTATGTTTTATTTTACTAATGAAGTTGGTATGTATGGATATGATGAGAGTTTATAATATACACCCCCTTATAAACCTTGTCATGACCCCCATTATATATCTCAATATCCCTATCAATATTTTTATCATCCATATGAGTCATGGATGTCCTATGGTCATCTTATTTCCCCTTCATATGACCATGGTGTTTTTGAGCATCCCTATGAAGAATCATATGAGGAAGGATATCAAGTAGAGTACCAAGAAGTGTCTCCCTATCAGCCTCAATATGCTCCATATCAACATCAACATGATTCCTATCATTCTTGTCATGAGGAATAATATGATACCATTGATTGGGAATCAAAATATTGGGAATAAAAATAAAAGGAATTACAAGCTCAAGTTAAGAAACTAACTCAACAAGTTGTAGCTCACAAAAATTCAAACTATTACCCTCTTCCTACTACTTTAATTCCACCTCGATCTAAATCCTTATTGTCACTTATGCAAAATGTTATAAAATTAAAAAAAGTGATGATAAAATGGGATAAAGAACTTGAAGTGATCCTTATTCATCTCATAGAGAAGTTGATAAAGTTAGTTCAATTATTTATGAATAAGTGGAGGCTAGTTGAAGAGTAAGCTAACCATGTCGTTATGAAATGAGATGTTATATGTAATGGTGGGTAGATAGATTAGATAGGTGAGAAATTCAAGAGATTAAGAATCAACTTTCAATTTTTAAATATACAAAAGAAGTCTATGAAGAAAGTAAAACTATTTTTGAATAAGATACCTCTCACATTGCTCAAACCAACTTGTCATATCCCCAAGAGTTTATTCAATAAAACCACATTTATATGCCCATTCATGATCCATAAAACACACCCCATACTATATCTCAAACCCATGAACTTGTTCACCATCCTTCCACCACATCTCTTCTTGAAGGATAACCCATTCTATGGGAAATAAGTGAAGAAGAGCAAGCTAAAGTTGTAGTTTATCAAGAATATAACTCAAATGTCTATGATGAAGAGTTAACTATAGGGACTCCCCTTGATGAATATAAGCATAAGTCAATCTTATTGAATGAATAAATATATGATCTTGTTAAGGTTATAGTTTTTAATGAAAAATATTGATCAACACATGGAAGAGAAGGTGTTTGAAAAGGGAATCACATCAATTGAGTTGTTTGAGAATCATGAGCTATGTCAAGAGGTTATTTTTTAAAAACTAATACAAGCCAAAAATGATAATAACTCCATGAATCAAGATTAAATGTGGTAGGTATTTAATGAAATTTGTGAATAATTTTAAGGCCTTCAAAAAACTACACCTCTTACTATTCAAGTTGAAGACACTCTTGAATATGCTTTGCCTCTCAAGGGTGTGTTTCAAAAATAAGATCCTATACCACCCAAACTTATGAAATTTTAAGATAATCTTGAAATTGAAGAATATTCAAGTCATAAAGTTGATGTTTACCAAGTTCTTAATGACCAAGAAGATGATTTTGAAGAGGTTTTGGTTCTTGAAGAGGAAAAGGCAAATATGATTGGTAAAAACATATTGAGCTTCTCCAAGAGATTGAAGACCTTTGTAATGTTGAAGGTCATGTGAATAAAGATATAAAACAACATGTATTCATGGAAGACAATGGTGAATATTGGATGGAGTATGAAAATCTCCTTGAAGAGATTGATGAGATAGTATTTGGTAAGAAGTCTAAAGATGTTCTTGAAGATGATTTGCTTCTTGAAGGACAACATGACAATCTTTAGAGTACCAAGATGGAGGCTACCACTATAAGTCAAGAAGTGATCATGATTGAGACAAACACAAAAATCAAGAAAGTTCATGAGAGGGATGTTGAATTAAAATAAGATTTCACCTTCATAGGTGACATGTTTACAATTGTTATTACATTTGAGGTCATGCCAAGAATATTGGCAAGCATGAAGGAGTTTAAGACACCAAAAATAAGGCTCAAGACACAAATTTATTCACTCTTCACTTCATATCATGGAGCAAGAAATGGTACAATATTCCACTTTGATCCAGGAGGATAAAGTTTGTTTTAGGTTGTTTTATATATAGTTTAGTTTGATTAAGTTTTTGTTGTGTTTTATAAGTGATTGAGAGCACATGTGTGTGTGTGTCTTGTTATTTTGTTTTGTGTGTTGTGAAGGTCAATCAGTATGTTATGTTATGTTAAATTTTTATTTACATCTAAAACTATGTGCAAGAGACTCCATTTCCTAATGTACATGTAAGGCATTTGGTCCTATTAGCATTGCAGGCATGCTACCCCTATGAATCACTAAAAATGTTGACCAAATTTAACCCGAAGTAAACATTTTCACCTCTTTATATTTAAAAAATTCATGGTATTGTTATGTGGCCATTTCATACCTTATATGGTCCCTAATAATCTTAATTTAACCTTATTAGCATGGTTTAAGGTTAGTTTGGAGAAGTTAAGGTAATTTAATGTTATGGTCATATAGTGGTCTAGGGGTGTCATGGAGAAATAAATGATGATAAATTTGTGTCATAGTTTATTAGGGTTTTATTAATGTCATTTTATGTATTAAACACCTTGTCCTAACATTTCATGAAGTTTTGAAGACCATTTACTAGCTCTAAGGTGGTGAAAATGCATATAAATGTGATTTTTAGCTAAAAATGATATATTTCAAAGTATATAAATATCCAAATTCATACCAAACACCTTCCAAGTATCTTTTAATAGTTACTCAAGTTCCACACCTATCATCATGTCATAAAAAGGCTAGTTTATTGAAATTCAATGCCAGTTTGAGGAATTAGAAGAAGTTTTACAGACTTTTGGAATTCATGTGAAAGTGAAAATATATTACTAACATCCTTTCATATTATATAGGTAATAAAAAATCATATAATTAAGTTTGATCTCTCATAGTTGCAAAAATATTCTTCTCTCTCCCATTACTTCATTCACAAGCTAGTGAAGGATAATTTCAAGGAGATGGTATAGGTTGTATAGTTTGATTTGGTAGATGATATTTTGGAAAATGTTTGATAAAATTATGAGATTAAATTTTTTACCATTTTTCATTAGACTGGTGCTCTTATCTTTATGAACAATCGCTAAGAAGGGAGACTAGTTTTTAAAGGCTTAAAAACCCCACAAATTGAGTTTGGAGCAACTCTAGAAAAAAATTATGCGATTATGGCTACTTGAAAATAGTTATAATTAGTTATAATACATATTTATATGAATCACACACCTTCATCCATCATGGTGGCATGTGTGGATGTACTTTTGGCATGAAAGTGATTCTTGAGTAGTTTGAGATGACTTGTAGTTTTTCTGTGTTTCAGAGGTTATCCATGTGGTTTGATACATTTGAATGATTCTACATGGTCTCCTACCATCCTTATAAATCCATTCATATCCTTTGATCAAATAGATATTTCATACAAGTTTAAAATGGTCACATGTCTTCATTCACCATCTTGGACTATGTTTTCTGTGTTTGCATTTAGCACGGTGTTTTGATGATTTTGTATGTGTTCCACAAAATTTGAGGTTATATTTTCATGATTATATGTATTTATTTAATAAAAAATAATTATATTTCAATCCATATTAGTCATACTTCACTTTCCAAAGCTTCAATAAACTCAAAGTTGTAGAAAATCACTTGCCACCTATAGGTCTATATCTCACTAGAATTTCATGCTTTCAATATTTAAATAAGATTTCACAGCCATGGATTACTATGATGTTTCAAGATGATAAAGGTATGGACTTATGGAGTGTCTCTAAGAATGTGGATTCAATAGGTTGAAAAACTATGTTAACAAGCCTCGTGACACAGTCACCTACAAGACTGTATGTAAAAGTAGTAATGATAGAGGTGGTGAATTTATTTGAAAAGGACAATTAGAATTGTAATGAAGTTAAGAATACACCCCTCAAAAAAAAATTTACTATGAGATTTCATTATTTAATATCCAATCCTAAACTTAGCTACATACATAATTAGATTTCTTGACAGTCACCTATAGGCATGTTCAACCTTGCCTTAAACAGAGAGGTTGATGAGGTTTATAGTCTTCAGGGATTTGTAAGAGGGGTTGGGATAGAAAAATAACATTATTAATCCATTGAAGGATATGGAGGTTGGTGGATATAGGCCTAAAACATAACAATTCATAAATCACAGTCAAATGCCCTAACACCATTTACAACCAAGCTTGAAATTGGTCTTAAACAATGATGTTAATAAGGTCAGAAGTTATAAGAAATTTAAGGGGTCTCGAGGTATCAATAACAAGTGATAAAATTCTATAAAAAGGTTTTAGTTTGGTTTTGAAATTTTAAAACTGGTCTAGAAGACCTAAAACATAGTTACAACCTCTCAAAAAATACCTACAGCTAGCCTAGCCTAATTTGGTCTCAAGATAGTATATTGATGAAACATAGAGCTTCAAGATGTTAAGGAAGGTAATAAGTATATCAAGATCATAATAATAGTTTCAATTTTTCAAAATGAATCTTAAAAAATCAAATACAATATACTTTTCAAATGGAGTTCTAAATAAGGGTTACACAGTCACATTGCATATGTACATTCACCTCTAGGTCTACCTAAGTGACTCAAGACTCTCCAAAACCTAAGAGTGGTTTGTGTTAAGTATTTGAACTTCAAAAAAGATTTTTGAGTTCTCAAATCATCAGGACCATAAAATTTCTAAGCAGATAGTTTGAGGGAAAAAGAAACAAGTAGAGGTCATTGAAACCTTGCAGACCCAACTAGCTATACATAGTCCTACCTTACCAAATTATAAGCATGTTTGAATAATTTTTATAGTATTTTAAGAGGGCATAAAGAAAGAGAGTCAGAAAAAGGTATTTATCAAATTAATTCAACAAATATTTAGCAAACAAAGCTCAAACTTGCTTGCTTAACTAGTCCTCACAATCATCTTCAGTTTGTTAAGGGAAAGTGGTGGTTGAAGGTTAGAATGACTAAGGGAGGTATAAGGTTTGATGATGATTAAATATTAATGAAATTTTCATAGGAGACTCAAACTCAATCTAAAATTAAAAAACATAGCACAAACATTAAAGGATGAAGTTTAGTCCTCCAGTCTTAATCACATACACAAACATGCAGGCAATGACCTAAAGGATGACAAGTGAAGTAAGATAAATTGGAGATTAGATGAACTTATATAACCTTGAAGAGATTGATAAGGGATTTTTAAAACATTCCATGATGTTATATATATATATATATATATATATATATATATATATAGTGAATTAAAGAGGTGAAAATAGGCAGATAGGTTATGATAATTAACTAGGCCTAGAATAATGAGGTGGTAAGAAAGTTTGATGAAGGATTGTGACTATAAAACTATTAGAATAGGTATATGTGTAAATTTGAGATATTTTTATCTCATTGGAAATCAAATTAAACCCAAAACATGATCCTACAGACTTCAAATTCTCTCATACCCCACATAATGTTTGTTTTCAGCTGATAGGCTATCTTGCATTGCTTGGTATGGGTTGGAGAAAATGCATGGGAACCTAAGATCCTAGGTAAATTTGGATACCGTAATTAACTTCCATTTTTTCAAATTTTTTAGACAATTCATACATCCAACTTTATGAATCATCCTTAAGAACCCAAGTCACTTTTAGGCTGCTTAGGAGAGCCATAAGGACCTGATGAGAGAGAAATGAATATTTTTGCCTCCATATGGATTAGAAAATATTGTAAACCACCCAAAATATGTTCAAAAATCCCATGAAAATCCTCCCATGTATTTTTTCAATACAATACTATATGAAACTATACAAATTATCCCTAAAAACATTTCTTTTTATTATTTAAGAGGTCCATACAAGAGTCAGATCTTCAAATTTTGCATGGAGGAGGGGGAGTATGTTTTATAAGTGAATGATATAATTAATTATGTTTTTTAATGTGTGGGGAGGTTGTATAAGAATTTTTTACTCTCTTGGTGGGGAGGCCTAATCGAGGCTTAGTTAGGAGAGAGAAAAGGCAAAATTGGACATCTCTACTCACTCTCAAAGCATGAAATTGAACTTGTAGATGTAATACCATACTGGGTACTAGAATATGTCATCATATTATCAACATTGTCTATAATTTTCTCCACACAAAGAGGTTTGTACTTGTTTAGTGTTATAAGCAACAAGGCCTGTTTGGGGTTTTTGGTAGAGAATGAATTGTTAAAGCTAGTTTAAGGCATAAAAATGGATTTTTTCAAGTTAAATATGATGTTAAGATGCCATAAAATAATATTGGATGAGATAAAGCAACTTAAACCAAGTTTTTACACTTGTGTGCAAAATAGGCCTAAGGAGATGAAGAGTCCTCTAGATACCTTGCATAAGAAAGAGGTGATGTGTCAAAGACAACCTATTGGTTTTAGTTGAGATGTGTTAAGATTAAAATAAATAGGTATTAAAAAATAATATTACCACCAATAATTTCACTTGTCCTTCAACATGTCAAGAAGAAGAGAAATTTTAAGAAGCTAGTCAAGGTGTCAAACAAGCTTTTCAACCCCCACACCACTTGGAGAGTTATAAAATATTCAAAGGGGATAATCATGTCATCCTAAACCTTTTGAGGTATTTAAATAGCTTCTCTTCTTGTTTTAACTCATGACACTTGTCTACATTCTCTCTCCTACCCTTCTTCTCTTCTCTCACTTTCTCTATATATTGAGCCACTTTTGGCTAAGTTTGTATCCTCCACTTATGCATGGTGAATCCCTGATCAATTTTAGCCTTTGAATAATAAATAATCATATATTTTACCTTCTTTATGATTTTTTTCAATTGCATATTAGGTTAGTTGATCTTGCTAAGTGTAGATTCTCTTCTTTAGCATGTTGTCCTTATTTACATGCATTTTTAGCTTTGAAAGTCGATTTCAAGTTTCCTAAAGTGTTCTAATGAAGTTTTCATGAGTTTTAGTGATTTTTTTATCCACTAGTGTCAAGTCATGACCTTTAGTTTATTCCTCCTAGTTCAATATTCCTTCATAATCTTCCATGATAATTACTCATGCACTAGGTAGATTTGGATTAGTGTATGTGTAGGTTAGGCTTGTGTTTGAAATATACTTACAATTGGTTGGTAGTGGTTAGGTTACAATTAGTGCATCACCTCATTAGGATAATTTTGATTTATGTTTTCTCTCTCATTTTTCATCCAAATGATTTAGTAGTTTAGGTGATGAGCTTCAATAAAAAAAACCAAGGGAGCTAGCCCTTCAATCTAGATGTTTACCTTATCATAGGCAACCCATAGGCCTAGAGGTAATACCATGTTATAATAAAATTGGATAAATCTTGAAATACCTCTCAAAGGGTGAAAAATTGAGTGACAATAATTACATCAGCCTTGCTCCCCTTTGAAGGTATTAGTATGTACACAATGTTCAACACATGAGGTGTTGAGGTCATATCTAGCCTAATATGATAACACCACTCTTTATAATTGTGTTCCTAAAATAACCTAAAAAACATGGAGGCCTAGGGTTTAGCATTGAAATCAGTCAAAATATGGAACATATAGTGAACAACCATTTGTTCACATAGGAAAAGAATTCCTAGAACTAGGTGAGGGTCCACCCATAGGCTCAATGTCCTTATTGCCAAAGGACACTATAGTAACACAAAAGACACCAGCATGGTGTACTAGTGTTTATAGGATTATGCTATTGTATTTGAGGGTTTATGACCCTTGATTTTTGTTTAGGACACCTTGAAAAATTCATATACTCATTTTATCTTGTGACTTGTTTATCTCATTCAGTTTCTAGCTAAGTACATATCTTTTAATTCATTATTATTTATAGAATAATTAGATAAATCAATTATTTGAAAAATTAGATGTTGTTATTTATATATTTATTCCTTGATTTATTATTCTAACACTTTAAAAACCTAGGGTTTTACATTCCATAACTCCCTTAAAAAGTTAAATCACATTATATGCATAAAGATGGTAAGGATAGATTAGTATAAGTAAGGATGGTTAAGGTTTGGATGTATTAGAAGGGGTTTGCATGGGTTTTTATAAGTTTAGGATGTGTAAGGATAGAGGGAATATTTAGATTGTATAGGGTGGATATAGAATGGGATTTCCCCTGAGTTTAATTTAATTGTAAATGAAAAATTTTGTGCATGATGTCATGAATTAGTTTTAACCATGGTATTAGCTAAGGTGCCATCTAAATGATTTTTTACCCATAAATGAATTTATTTATATTCTTCTTATCCTTATTTATTATTTTAGTGGTAAAATTTGATATTCTAGGTATGCTCTCTAGATATGTCTACATGAACTTCATTGGTTTATAAGTTGGCTTCTTCCAAATTTACCAAGATCATAGCCGCTATGATAGAGGGTACTATTAAGGAAGGTGAAGTAGAAGGTGTGTTGAATAAATGAAATATGATGAGTGTATCAATTATTCAAAGGGATGGTGTGAGCATGATGCAAAGGGGGATTATTACTAACAATATAATGTTATGCAAGACTATGATTAATCATAATTTGGATGATTTGGGAATTCACTTTTGCTTCAATGGTGCCTTTAAAATGTGATGGGAATTCATCCTGCAAATGTGTTAATATAGGGGATAGATTAATTTTATCTTCCCTTATCACCTTATTTTTTTTCAGTAAGGGAATCTTCTTTATTATTTTTATTTAGATCTTCCTATAGCTCCTTAAAAAGTTTCTCACTATGGGACTTGAATTTTTTATTTTCTTCACTTTGATTTTGAATTAGATTGTTGGATTCAGTTTGATATAGGAATTATTATTTTTCCATGGATTATTTTGAAGATTCTTTATGATCTTATGGTTCATTAATTTTTTTATCATTTCATTTTCATGGAATAAAACTAACGATAGGTGATTTTGTGAATACTAATCGATGGGATGGGATATTGACTATCAAGATGGGAAAATGATGGATATTATGATTTTTTTAGTCCTAAATGATGGGTGTAATATATTGAATGTAAAAGTGGATGATGGGTATGAAAATGTTATTAAAAGGAGTAATGGAAACATGATCCTCATACAGACTATGAATAGAGCATGTTTCAATGTTGGATGAGGATTCCTTAAAATCTAAAGAAATATCATTAAAATATTTACATTTATTTGTAAATGGTTTATAGCCAATGTCATGGAATAATTTATTTAAATTGATATGGATGGGTTATAATATTCATTTCTCATGTATGTTAATTCCTCTACCTTTGTATCTCATGATTTTGAGGATTTTTATTATTTAGGATATTTGGTAATTTTGAAGTAGGATGCAGAGCTATTAGTGTATAAGTAGAGGTTATTAGATATATTGATATTATCATCTATTAAAAGTTTTTAGTTGATAAATTATGTGGTACTAAAATTATAGGATGTTATTTTTGATTTATTTTTTTATGGTGGGCCTACTATTACTTATGGGAGAAGTAAGAAGGTTAACTATGTGGAAAGAGGTTTGTATTTCTTTGTCTAAAATTACCTTCATCACTTGAGGTGAATGTTGTGGGATGATAGGGGATTAGATATGAAAATTAAGGCTAGGTAATGATCTAATGGGTGGTAGATGGTGTTGGTCAGAATTGGTCAAATATGGGCTCTTGGTCAAAATTGGGCTTTGGGTTGAAAATGGGGCTCTTGGTTGTAAATGGGCTATTCAGTGAGATGCTCATAAAATATGGGTGGGTAGTTGAGGTAGGTTCATATAATATTTCTAGTAGGCCATGATGGTCAAAGATTAGTTGATTGATTATGGATAGACTAAATATGGCTGTATTAAATAGAGGCTCATTGAATATTAATAGTAGGTCATGATTAGAAGTGGAGGAGCTTGATCATGAGTTAAAAGAATATCTAGGTATAACCCAAACTATTGATTCTCATACATGAATTCAATTGATTATTTGATAAATAAGGTTCCTCAAAGTTGTGATTGTATGACATGATTGGATTTTTTTGGCTCAATGGATATATTTATAGAATAATTTTTAGATGTAGATACACATGGCACTACCTTGATATCTATGTTACAAATCAAATCTTGGATATAATTAGTTAATTTTAACTATTTATTAATATAACACTAAATCCTATTATAATTATAGTATTAACCATTTTTATACCATGAAGGATTTGGTTGACTCTTATAAAAAGGCTTCGTGTGGGGATACACAATCATGTTTACACCAACTAGTTGGTGAATTATTGTTTATAAGGATTGCTTAAGAGGAGTATATTGTCTCCATTTGAAGGCTTATTTGGATGTGGATCAATTTGGGATTCCATAGTGTTGAATTAAACTAATTTTTTGGGAACAAATTCAGTAGGATATCAAATACCTATCTAAATAAGGGGTAGAAAGAGATTATCCTTGTTTAAAAATAGGTATTTTTTTATGTGGACTCTATCGAGGTTGGTTTTGTGTGTCATAACATAAGATGGTTTTGGATTTAATATTAGTTTTGACTCAAGATGGTTTATCCAAGATAGTTTAGATTTAGAATGTTGGTTTTGACTCAAGATAACCCTACTGAAGATAACTTGTGGTTATATATGGGTTTTAACATAATATTGAAATTAGGTGTTTGTTCTTCATTTGAAAACAATTTCATTGGAAATATTATAAAAAGGTAGTGATTCAATCACTAGTTTAATATAAGGAGGGAAATAATCAAAGTATATAACACAAAACATAAGTTATTCAAGAAAAATATAAATACAGAAGAAGAAAACCACAATAACAAAGGATGAATCTAGGCAAGATGTCAAGTTATTCATGGAATCTCATAAATAAATTGATTGTATATTGGATAGGGTCAACATAATATTTTCAATAACTAACTATAGATGTTTCCATGCCTATATCCCACTAAAAATAGTTTTAAGGGTATGGTGAGAGTAATTTCTATGGGTGATACACTCCTCTCAGGTGCACCATGAATTAAATGGATGAAATGATTCCTATGACTTAAGGATTCACAAGCTTAAATATAGGGTGTCCTCTATATACCTTTTGTTATGAAGAGGCCCAATTCCATGTAATAAGGATATTAATGAGCTGCATAAAAGGGTCTAGCTCCATATGCCCACTCCATCTATAAGATTTTAGTAGAGTGCCTCCATAAAATCTAACCTTAATATCATTGTCTAAGGCTTGGTATTGGAGGATGGAATTTTCTCACTTCATGGTGTAAGTAAAATAGATTACTACTTAGCCAAGAATGATATCTCAATATCAATATATATATATATATATATATATATATATATATATATATATATATATATATATATATATATATATATATATATATATATATATCCCATAATAACACAATGTTTAGCCTAGCGTGTTGTGGTGAAATCCACCATTGATAGATCCCCTAGAGAAAAAAATTAAAAAAAAAAAGAGGTGTAAGGAAAGAACATACGCTAATTTGATTCTTGGGATATAAAAGTTACTAAGGATAATTTTGATTTCCAAGATCACAACCTAGGTGGTGCATGGAAATATCATGAGTAGTTTACTAATAACGTGGACAAATACTTGATTAAATACAAGTATAACTTAGTTAAAAATTTAAATAATATAAATTTTAGTAAACCAAATTAAACAAGCTAAAATTTAATTAAATAAAACTACTAAAAATAAAAGGTGTTAGCAAGCTAAAAAGTTTGGATTTATTTATGTCTTTGACAAATAGGGCTACATAAAACATATAGTAGTATTAAATAACATCTTTGACAAATGGTAAGGCTATAAATTAGTCAAGATAAAAATGACAAAAAATAAAAATATGTAGAAATGATTATATCAAAATTCAAAATAATATTTTTGCTATATTGAATGATTTCACTACTATTAAAAAATATAAATAAAAAAGCATAGAAGTAAAAAAAGTCACTATAATAATTTCATTGAAAATGTGGATGATTTTACTACAAATCATAACAATTTCACTTTTTTTTTTTTACTATTTCTCTCTTCTACAAATTTTTTGGAAAGAAAATACAAAAAAGTAAAAAACATCGAAAAAAACACAAAAATTAGGAAAAACAAAAATCAGGGTGTAAAAATAAAATTCCAAAAGCTCAAAATAAATAGAAAAATGATTATTTTACTACAAAATTAGATAATTTCATTGATATTATTTACAATTATTCTAATAATGTTTATGATTTTTTCAATACTTTTAGAACCTAGAAAACATATTGTTAGAATGATTTTGATGTTATATTTAATGATTTCATCGAAATGTCTTTCAAATTTGCTAACTCAATGAAAATTGTATTTTTTCTTAGATGACCAGTAAAACCAAATATAATTAACTAAAATATGACTAAATTTATGTATAAGAGTAAATACCTTCTACTATTACATTATTATAGTATTTAATAAATATGTAATCACCTAAAAGTGGTATTTGGATGCTAAGAGTGTTGATTGAGTTAGACTATTCCTAGTTTAGCCCTAGACTTATCCTAGAGCCTTAGACACACTTTTATAGATATTGAGTAGAACACATACATATAAAACCAACTCAAACATAGTCCTAGGATAAATTTCCTAGATCCCAACCCAATTTTCCTAGCAGTCTACCATGTGGACATTAGTGCCACATTTGGGACACTACAACCACATGGTGCTAGTGTCCCCAATTAGGCACTACTATCCTTTACTATAAATCTTCTAAATGGATATTTTTTCAAATATGTGCCCCTCCTATGGTTGGAATAAGTACATTATATTATCCCCAAAAGCTATAGATATCTATAAAGTCAAGTTTATTTGACCTCTATTCACCAGATGAAAATAGATGCAAAAGCTTATCCAAACAAAAGATAAGTTGAACAAAATTAAGGTATTTAATCCCTATTTTACCCTAATTATACATACTACCATATACATCATCTATAATTACATATTTTAAATATTTAAAATATCAAGCACACTCAATGGCATCCAAGTTTACTCTCATTCTGGTATTTACTTGCACTTGTATTGAGCACTAGGCGGTAAAACTACATCGGGCTTAATCCCTCCTTAGAGTATTAGTATGTAAACAAATATCTTCACAATGAGGTGCTAAGGATTTCCAAAATATCCTAATGAAAATCACACATTTATTTATCATGCCATACTTGGATGGAAGATTAGGGTTTGAAAACTAAATTAGGTTTTCTAGGCATAACATAGAGTTTTAGATTTTGTGCACAGATGAACGAGACTTAAAAACATAGACACATGTCCTCCAAAGAAATAGGAATAATCCTAAAAATAGGAAATTAGAGACACTTTGAGGATACTATAGTATAATGGAATTATTGCCCAGGTGGGGCACTACTATCCAATGAGCAAATAGATCTTGGGACCCTATTGACAACACTCAAACCTATCTAGAACTTAGTTTTCAAAACCCAGACCGTTCATGAAAATAACCTTCTAAATAATTATTTATTTAAGCATATTTATTACTATTTTTATAAATTCAAAGAAGTCAAAAATCCATAACAAATCAATACTTAATTATTGCATATTATTTAACTGTTTTAGACATCTCAACCCTTTAATCCAACTTAAGATATTACACATGTAAAACCCTAAAAGGTTAAATCATTTGGTAAGCCCAACTTACTTCAAATATTACTCCAAACCCTTTCTTTCATTAATATAATTTTTTTTGCAATGATTCAAGGATGCATATTTCTTATTTTCTAAATTTTTATGGAACCTAGATAAATTAAATCAATTTTTATATTAAGGTTTTAATTTGTTTTCATATAATTTAAATTGTTGTAAAAAAACCTAGATTCAAAAAAACCCTAACCCTAGATGCTCTTAGGGTTTGTATCTTTTTTCTCATATTTTCATTAGCTGATATTAATTTTTTTAAATTCATATACTGTATTTTAGTATTTCTATTCCAATTTATTTACTATATGTGATTTAAAATGTCTATCTCTCTTCCATTAAGAATAAGTGCTAGACTAAGTGGTAATATTATAGAGAATATTTAGATTCCTACTATATGAGCCTATAATAAGGATAGGAAACCTACTAAAACATCAGCTATGAATACTTCACACCCTAATTATGTGGAATTTACTGACAATGCATCCAAAGATGAATAATACAACCAAGAGCAAGATGAGGTACACATTGAGAATTAGGACACACTCCCTCCACTTAACAATAATGACATAATTATGAATAAATATGAGGTATTGAAAGTCTTAAGATATATAATTTATTAATATACCCATGATCGTGCATAGATCCTATAGAACATATTGTAAATCAAGAGTAAAATAAACAATCATCAATCTTCAACCTATCTAGTTAATAATGTTGTTATAACTCTAGAGGGGATAACCCAACTAACTTAGCTAGCACAACCCAATATTATTATTTAACTATCAATGATAGTTATATCACTTGTAGATAGTTTCTCTACTCCATATGTGTAATCCCTTATGCATGAGATTTATACTCTATAGTCTAAGGTGTTACATCTTGATAAGGGAAAAATTAAGCCATCACATGCCTTAGATTCCAAAATTATCTTGCATACACCTTTGGCACATCACATATAAACAACTCCTTTACCATCTAGTTTTGGGGCACCAAAGCTTATATTATATGATGGAAAGGGTGACCCAGATTATGACCTCATAACTTTCCACACATCATTCTTGGACTATGTGTCCAATGATTGGATTATTATGAAGTTATTTACATGCAGTCTCAAGGATTATTCCCTACCATGGTTTTATGATTTACCAAATCAATATATCATGACATTCAATCCTTTATCCAAAATGTTTATATCACACTTATCTATCAACATCAATGATAATATATCACGTGCACAAGTGGCATAGTTTAAGCAAAATTAGAATGAGACTATCATAGATTATGTCTTACGATAAAAGACAATATTATCCAAATTGATTATCCCCATGGTAGATAGAAAACTTTAGGATATATTAAATAAATTATATTACCAACATTGAATGAATTTATCATGTCCAAGATGTTTCCTACATTTATCAACTTGTGACACATAGTCAAGGAAAGAGAGGTTAAGCTTTTATAAATAGGAAAACTCAAGTACACAAATGGATTATAATCAAATATTAAGAGTTAAAAAAAACATACATACAAGGTAAGGGCCACAAGAAACAAAAGTGATAAAAATGGCATAGTCAACATGACTTATGAGCCATCTCCAAGATTGGTTTTTTCGACTCCTCAGTGAAGAGTAATCACTAATATTCTAGAGTCACTAGCATGGGTTATACAACTATTGGAATGTAATGTCATATATCTCACTTCTATTAAAGAGGTTTATATGACATGGCCTCTTGCAAAAAATTATGATTCAAATACATTTTGTGACTATAATAGGGCACCAAGCCACATGAAAAATAGATCCATTATCCTAAATCATAAGATACAATATCTCATTGAGGATAATATTATTGATGTGGGAAAACCCAAACAAGCACCAAAATAATAAAAAATAGATTATAAGGCACTAAATATATTTTATATCCTTTCCAAAAGCATATAGTGAATGAGGTAGGGGCACATTAAGTGTTCACTATACATAACAGATGCATCCACCACTAAATTATTATCACACAATTACAAAGGAGACACATACACTATATAACATTATTGACATGTATCATACTATATTTCTACCTAGACCACTTATCATATTTTTAGATCAAGAGATTATGGATACATAGAACATCATCATATTCAAAATGATATGGTTGACAATGGGTCAAGCATAAGAATGTGCACCATGACACTCCTACAACACTTGGTAGACATAGAATGGTATATATTCCCTATAGATATAGTCAATAGTTGTTTTAATGGCCATGTTTAGGTTTCCATCAGGGAGATTGTGCTTATATTATAGGTTAGACTAGAACACATAGCCATTTAGTTCCTAGTAGTATCTAGTGTAGGTGTATTCAATAAATTATTAGGTAGGCCATGGTTTCAACATCTCTAATACATCCCATATACAATAAAAAATGACTAAATTATATACATACTAATCAGGTGGTTAAGGTTGAGGGTGTCCCAATGAGTATCCTCTACTTGTTGTAGTTATTGTTCTAATATAGACACTAGCTACAGTTCTAACATAGGCACTAGTTATAATTGAAACACCATTACGATAGATTTCATAATTATTAGTTATAATAAAGAGAAAAATCCTATGCATGCATCATAGTGTTTAGTTGAGTCATCAATTTATGCTAGGTCTACTCCTATGATATTTAATCATACATATAATCTCTAATGGAAACCATTACTAGAGAGACCCCTATATTAGAGATATGTCATGGATTCTAGAGGACTTACTCTAATCAATTCTTGCCAAGATAAGTTATATTGGGTTATAAGGGTTCTTATCATAGGAAACCTACATCACCTATACTTTTTCTACTAATTGATGGGTTCCTAATATCCCTATAGTTCATAGGGCATCACAAAAAATGCCACAACATCATAACATCACTACATAAATAGCATCAAACATTGATTATACATCACAATAGATCATGGGATCATAGTTTCCCTTTCACATTACATGCACGATCATAGATCCCCTATTCAACACAAGTCACAGTGATATTGAGTCTCCCATGAGACTCATTGGTTAGTATGATACCTACCCTTATACATACTTCCTTATCTCTCTCATTCCTTCTACATAGTTTATTTTCATTTGATTGTACATAGATTATTTATGGAAAACATAAATAGAATATAACATGTCAAAATATAAAAAAATTAAATATTTACTCAAAAAATACAAAAAAAAAATATAGATTATATGCATTACTATGTTTACATTTATACTATTTTCTAGATATTGTATATTTCTAGCTATCTTAGTATAGTTAGTTTTATCATACACATATGCTTAAGTTTTTCTTGTTAAGTACTTGTAGATTACATATAGGACTTTGATCCACTACACTGATCTAGACTTATTATCATCTATGCATTGGAGTCATATACACTGATCTAGGTTTATACATTTGATACATATCTCACTCAGGGGCATCTCATACATAATATATACTACCAATTTCTATCCTTACATTATATAAATTCAAATTTATGCATTAATACTTCTTGATATTGATCATTACCACTCATTGATCATATTTGTGTCCAACTATCACTAGTTAGACTTAGCATATGTACATCCTAGCATTTATACAGATTTGTAATAGATTTTGAGGGCATTTGAATATGACATTATTTATATATCTATGTGACTTATCTATTTTTATGATTTGGACATGTGTCCATGTCCATTGTGTGTGTTTTCCTACTTCTATATATAGACATTTAAACATGTAATTCTATGTGGCTCTAAGCCAAATTACTTTTTGCTTATGTATGTGGACATTTGAACATGTCCTTGTATGTATTCATTCTCATATTTAGTGACATGTGGTCATGTCCCTTGTATTGTGCCCCCTTGGCCCACCTTTGTGTACCTCATGTTCTTGTATATATGCTTCCTTATATAATTCTTCACCATGACACTTATTTTTTATTATTACACACACACACACACACACACACACACACACACACAATACACACTTTTCATGCCATGAGGGACCTCATACATCTACCCTTCTTACATTGGTGTCATGATGTAAATCATGCACCATCCCCCTAAGTATCAACTCAAATTTATTGTTACACATTGATCACATCTATCTTGACATTCTTATGTAATGATAGATTACAAAATACATCTTAAACTACTTAATTATGCTTAGATACTTATAAATTTTGATTTTATATTTGTATATTGTATTGGAATATCATGCACATGATATGGATAACACATTTTGTAGAGATACTTATTTTGAGGATGGTTCTTACATAGATTTCATAACTATCCTCAAAAGAGGGGGCATTCATAGCAGTTTATCACAGAGATCAATCTCCTACTTTTCTATTTATAGATAAATTTTAGCATATCAACTTAGTTTCATAAATCAAACAAAAGGAAGACATAATAAAAAATAAAGATAAAAAATAGTTTATATCACCCAGATTTTAGACTAGATAGACATTAGCACTTAGATTGGGACACTAGCACCATAGGTCACTACTATCCACTATAGGATGCTACTATCCATAATCCCCAAATTCAAGTTAGTCTAAGTTAGCTAGACCAATACACCAATTACAATACATATTTTCATAGATATAATCTTAGGTTTGATAATTATGTTTAGATTTTGCTCAAATAGACTCATTCTAGCTCAAATTCATACCATTTGCTCTAATTTGGGGGCATCATGCATGGCATTATCACTCTCACATTTAGTTTAGTTACACATATTCAATTATTACATACTTAGTTAATTTTACTCAAATATCATATTGGGGGCATGTGTGTGGCACATTATTTCCATATACTCAGCTACACATAGATTGATTAGATGGAATAACAAATTCCATGTCATGCTCTATGATTTATATAATTGATATCATATTCTAGGTTATCAATAGATTCATTCCTTACTCCATCTATAGTGATTGGCATTCTTGAGTGGCCTAGAGCCACCTAATATACCCAAGTGGTCACAAAATTGACATACATAATTAGATTTACTTAGATGTATTTAGCACTTCGTGTAGTTCAGTTATAGATGTATATACTTCACATGGTGGGAAATGATGGATTCATGGCCTACTTGAGTTATTAAGTCACACACATACGAGGTTTAGACACACTCACAGTCTTATCCAAAGTATTCATAGATCAAGATCCACCAAATAGGGGTAGGCAATGATGAAGTCAAAACTAGATTGAGTTCTTAATTCACCCATATGAGGATTGAGAAATCCATAAGCTCAGTTGAAGCTATTAAATGATATAATCAATATGTAAACTCACACACATAGGTTATCACTAGGTTTATGTGTTGGTTTACATACCCAATGAGGTTTATTCATTCCTTTCCTCTCTCTTTGCTTAACTTTAATCAGTTAATTTATTTCAGCATGGTCTTTTGCTTTTGACCATCTCTTAATTAAGGGATGATTTTTTCATGTTTCATTACAATTCATTGGTTTAGATCATGTTTCACATATGCAGACTCAGATTCACATACTCAAACTCATCTACATGGGATTTGCTTCCAAGGTAAGTCCAGGTATGCTTCATTTTCCTTTATACTAGTCACTTATCTTTACTAAATTTATAACATAAAGAGGGGGAAATATAATCACCTAAAAGTGGTATTTAGATGCTAAGAGTGTCGCTTGAGTTATCATGTTCCTAGATTAGCCCTCGACCTATCCTATAACCTTAGACACACATTTATATCCATTGTGTAGACCCCATACATATATAGTTAGCTCAAACATAATCCCAAGATAGATTTCTTAGATCCCAACCTAGTTTAACTAGAAATCTGCCAGGTGGACATTAGCACCACATTTGGGACCCTACAACCACATGCTGATAGTTTACCCAACTAGGTACTACTATCATTTAACCTAAATTTCCTAAATGGATACTTTTTCAAATGTGTGCACCTTCTAAGGTCATCCTAAGTACATTTTATTATCTACATAATCTAGAGATCTCTATAAATATA
Source organism: Torreya grandis (assembly GCA_037957365.1). Classification (NCBI taxonomy): domain Eukaryota; kingdom Viridiplantae; phylum Streptophyta; class Pinopsida; order Cupressales; family Taxaceae; genus Torreya; species Torreya grandis. The sequence goes on along the minus strand of JARHVA010002942.1, from coordinate 1,797,712 downwards.
AGTTTATTTGAAATCTATTCATTATATGGAAAATAGATGAAAAAACCTATTCAAACAAAAGCTAAGTTGAGAAAAATTAAGGTATTTGATCCCTATTATACCCTACTTTTGCATACTACCATCTATAATATCCCTAAGCCCAATTTTTAGATATTTTAAATATTTCAAAGCTCAAAGACACTCAAGGCATCCAATTCCACTCTCAATATAGAATTTACTTTCACTTGCACCAATCACTAGGTGGGAGAACTACATCAGGCTTGATCCCTCCTCAAACTATTAGTATGTAGGCAACTTTGTTTATAGAGGTGTGTTGACTATTTACAGCCTATCCTAATAACAAATAAACATTTATTATTCATGCCATACTTGCAAGTAGGATTAATGTTTGTACACTGAATTAGTTGTTCTAGTCAGAAAATAGAGTTAAGTATTTTTTACGTGCAGGAACCAGACCTAAAAACATAAGTGCAAGTTTTCCTAGAAAATAGGAATAGTCTTATAAAGAGGAAACTATCACTACTTTAAAGACACTATAGTAGTATGGAATTACTATCCAAGTGGGGCACTACTATTGAGTGAGTAAATGTATCTTGAGACCTTGTTCATGACACTTAGACCTATCTAGAAATTAGTTTTCAAAACCTAAATCATCCTCGATAGTCACTTTTTAGATAAGTCTCTATTCAAGCATATTTTTTTTATTTTTAGAATTCAAATAAGTTAAAAATCCATAAAAAATTAGTACCTAACTATTTCATATTAGTTAACTAGTTTAGACATCTTAGCCCTTTAATCTATCTTAGGATATTACACATGTAAAACCCTAAAAGGTTAAATCAAAATCAAAATGACATAAAATAAAATAAAAAATCCAATAAGAAAGAGAAAAAATAAGATTGAAAATGAGTCCCGTCGAGCATGCTAGAATGTGATAACTAGAAATTAGAAATATTAAAAATAAGAAACTAAAACTAATAATTGACTCCATATTCTAAAATATTTATAAAACCTTTGATAAAGATTCAAAAAAATAAATAAATAATACAAATTAATTTCAATTTACCAACCAAGTGAAGATATTATCCTTTTATGACTTGGATGTGCTCTTATGATGTTGGTGTATGGTATATCAATGTAAATTTCCAATGCAAAATAAATTCAATAGAATAAGGCCATACAAATTTTGATTTCAAATGGATGATGGATTCAATAATTTGATATGAATTCAATAGCTATATGATCGATATTTCAACATGGAGGAAGTGCATCAATTTATAGACTTATCTCATGAGGAATGGATGACCTCATATTTAATCCTAAATTAATAAATATATTAATTATTAGATGGTTATATCTGAGTCCTCATCCACATGTAGAATATTGTTTTATTGTTTTCAGAATATTGGAGTTATATTCCTAAATAATAAAGGGGCTGAGCAATGTAAATTAGTAAATAAATATACCAAAATTAACCTACTAATTTGTGTAAATATATTATATTTTTACCTTTTCTAAATATAGTAGGAAGTGAGAGACATTATAACTTATCTTATTTCGATTGATTTGGACTGAGACAAGGTCTAATATTAGATGAGAAGGATTGAGAAATAGTCAAAAATGGGTCTTTAGACTTCATTTCTTGATTGGATATGAATGCCAAAAATAGGACACCCTATTGTATGGTGTTGTAGTCTTATTTTGATGTTATTGTCCTAAGGATAAAAGCTTTATGTGTTTTATTTGAAATGCCTATGTTACCCTATCACTAAAATTTTAGGGCTTGGGACCTCACAAAGCTCATTGTATTCCTATTTTAATCTTCAAAACTCTTAGGAGCTCTTAGTGCTTGAACTATAATTCAAACTTGGGAAAGAGAGAGAAGGAGTTAGTGTGTAAAGGATACATTGGATGTACTTCACACCCTGTGTATGGGCACACTACCTACATACCAATACTCTGAAGAGGGATCAAGCTAATGTAGTTCTCCCATTGAAGTGACTGGTGTAATTTGTGTATGATCAATGCAACTAGAATGCAAAATTAGATGTGCTTCATTTGGTTAGGGACTAGTGCAATGACTTGAGTAGGCTTTAAATAATATTGGAAGGTTGTATGTAAATACTAGGGAAGAGTGCTTGAGTGTACTTGATTGTATTCTTGTATCTCTCTTGAAAATGAGTGCCAACCCTTCTAAATAGACTTAGAATGGCCTTTTATAGGGAAATAGATGATTGTAGGTTAAATGAATTTGTGTGAGGTCAACAAGGAAAATATAAGGAACCAAAATAATCTAACTGTTAGGACAAAAAGTGAACTGTAAAAATAACACCAAAAATAGGACACCCTAGGTTCCAGTGCTACTATCCTATTTGGGCACTATTACCTTAAGGGGATGAGACTTTGGGGGTATAGATCTAGGCTTGAAAGGGATACTTGGATTTGAAAAATCTAAGTTTGAAAAGCTTTAGATGATTGGGAATCAGTGAAATAAGTAGCCTAGAAGGGTTGTGTGAGCCAATAGGAGGACCTATGAATTAGGTGTCTTAGCCATATTAAATTTGTATAATTTCACATTTTACATGACTATATTTTCCCCCCTTTATTATAGTGATGAAACAAAGTGAAATAATAGGATAAATGAAATTAAGAAGCATACCTGAACTTACATGTAAGGGTGAAGATCATGAAGTTGTGTGATGTTGGATGTGCCTAGAGAGAGCACACTGTGAATTATGAATCTATGATGAAAACATAAAGTAGATTAGTTCCTATTAGATATACTATATCTAAAATAATAATGTATAATATTTGAGTAAGAGGAAAAGAAAGGAATGAATACACCTCATCGGGTACATGAACCAATAAAAAACTATTATGATGTTGGAATGTGCTAGATGATGTTGAATGTGTATTGAATCAAGAGTAATATTATGAATGGAGCTGAGTGCTCAATTCCTTGAAAAGTGGCTCAATAATGCAAATACTATCCCTTTGGCTCCATCATTGCCAATTATTTGAAGTTAAAAAAATCATGCATTTGCTAATCAATATTTGGATTATGTGTCAAATCCCTTTGAATAGGTGGCTCAAAAATACAAACATTAGCTAGACCTTTGACTCCATCATTTCCCCATGAAGTGAAGCTATGAAGAAGTACTAGTATAGAATAGATGTCATATGAGATGGCTCATGGAGCCCATGGATGTGCTAGAAATCTGACAATGTGGCATGGATAGCTGAATGTGTGCTAGAAACTAGGCTACTCTTGGCCATTTTGAAATATGGAGGTTAGGCTTAGATAAAATCCTTTTCAAAATTGATGAAAAATGCTTATGTGAAAGCCAACTCAAAAACTTGGGTACTCAAAAATCTAAACTTATATGAAATTTTAATTCAAATGTGATGCCAACTACCTATAGATGGAGTAAGGCACACAACTACTGTGAATGCTTGAAATAAACTAAATTCATAAAGAAAAGAAGATCAATGTGCCACACACATTTCCCCCAATCACTAATGTTTAGACATAGGTTTTGATCTAGAAGTTATACCAACTACCTAGTCTAAACTAAAAATGAGAACCATCATGTTGTGCATGATAACCTTTGTATCTAAGAAAATTATACTAAAATTGCTAAAATCTAACTAATTTGAAAGTGCAAAATCTATCCCTAAACTAAAATTTTTGCCTATTTCTAGAAACCCTAAGTGTTTTACTACCTATATAGGAGTTCCAAAATATGGACACCCCTATATTTATCACTACTATCCATTTTAATCACTATTGTTTGGTGTGAAAACTAATTATTGATCTAAAACTATCACTATTTTTTTGCTTTGGTTTGATCAGTTTGACATCTGGATTTTGTACTAAGTGTTTTAAATGATTTTATTTTGACTATTAGGAGGTTGGATCTCTATGAAAAACCCCTATTTGATGCCCCCTCTTCTCAAGGTAGGAATGATTAACCTATAATGATTTCCCTCAGAAGAAAAGAGTCCTGCAAGTGTGTTAAACTATATAGATACATGATATAGCATTAATATTTGATAAAATATCTCTGGATATAGCAATGTTTGTATTGAGAGATTGTTAAATCAATAGGGGTATGCCTAAATAGATATAACAATGTAAGATCATGTGCATGATACTTAATTGGACTAGTAATGTTAGATATTAATTATTAGTTATCAGTTTGTTAGTAAGCATAGAGGGATGGAGCATGATGTCCATCATGGCATCCAAGAAGCAAGATAAATGCATGATTGGAATCATGGCATTGCACATAGTAAGGAGAAAACAAACAAAAAATCATATAAATTAAGAAGCAAGAAGCATACAAGGGTGGCCAAAGGGCCATGCAAATAAGGGACATGAACACATGTCACTCAAATTGGAAGACAAGCATACACAACATGTTTAAATACCACATACACATACAAGTGAACAAGCAAAGTTGGCACAAGGGCCACAAACACATTAAAGAGTACAAACAAAGGACATTAATATATGTCCTAAGGCACACACATGAATAGAAGTAAAGGACATTGGTAGATGTCCTAAGGCACAAATAAAAGATAAGCAGGAACTAGAAAGTGAAATCACACGAGTTATGCTAAGAAAGAAATGAAAGTAAAAGTAGGAACTAGAAGATTAAAAAACATCTAACTAATCAAATAAAATGTGAAAGTATGTAAAACATGTGTAGTACAAGACTGGATATATGCTAAGAAATACACAATTGCTAAGTACTGGTGAAATGTCGATGTAGTAATATGTGTAAGCTAGTAAGGAATGTGCATCAATATGATAACTTAGAGTTTGTAGTGTAGGAATGACATAACCTAGATGGTGTAGTCATGTAGAAGATGCCCCCAGTGGGTGTGTATATTGATGCATGTCTTGAATGTAGAAGTAGGAATGCCCCCTCAATGGGTAGAATGAAGTAATCAAATAGTTGGATGTCATTGTACATACTCAAAGAAGATCAAGTGAAGCATGGTAATGTAGATAAATTGACATACAATAGCATGAAACAATAAATGTAAGTCCTAGCATGATAGTCGTAAAGTAAACTTGGATGATTCATGCAATCAAAAATGTTTTTAGTGTTTTTGTAAATTTTTGAATGTTTTTGTATGTTAAAGTTTTATATTGTTTTTCTATTTTAAATATATTTGAACTATGTACAATCAAGAAAGAGAGTTTATGTGTAATCAGTGCTAGAAAGAAATGATACTAACCGATGAGTCTCAAATGAGACTCCTTGTCATGGTGTCTTGTATCAAATAATGAGATGGTGCATGATCATGAGGCATAATGGAATGTTTGAGATTATGCAGCTAAAATCTATGTACATTGTAACTACTCTAAAATTTATGAAGTGGAAACTAAATTTGGGTTCCCCCTATGACTTTGAGAAGTGGATTCAACTATAGGGCTCTTCGGGACCCATCTAAAATTAGTAAAATAAGCTCTATGAATTGGTGCTCTTTGTGTAGCTATATGAAACCACAATGTAATTTCTCAAGGTGTGAACATTGTAGTTAGAAGCTATCTAGAATCATAAAACTATGGGGGTGTATGAATCCTATTTACTAGTGATGTATGTTACAACTATGTTTGACTCTGAACTAGAAGCTAAACTAAAATTAGAATGGAAACTAAAATAGGTAAAAGAATTAGAATTGGTGATTGTAAGATAGTAAATGTCTTCAAAGTGGGGAGTGGTGACTCATAAGGAACTCTACAAATTGTAATAACTTGATTAGCATGAATAAATTTCATGCATCTATGAACTATTGAAGGTATTACCCTAAGTTTTTGAATCCATGCTCGACCAAGTAATATGTTAAAAACTCCTACACTAGGATCTATAGTGAATGGTGTGGCCACATATATAAGACCAACCTATAATGGAAGTGATATCTTAAAACCACTAATAACTATGTCTATCAAAGTGATATCGTACTTTGAATAACCCAAATGTTGTAGAAGTGTGAAAGTGCACATGTTAAGACTAGAACTATTATCGATGAGTACACTATGAATAGGTTGATTATGAATATGTGCTCTGATAAATAGTGTATTGTAACCTATATGATCCTCTACAATCTCATGATCTAAACAAGATATTAAAGGCCTAGCTGGAACTATAGACTCATACACCCCTATCATACCACTCAAAGGATTTGATTCCACTGACAGTGCTTGGTATGTATGGTGAACACCTGATGTGTCCTCTTTCTCTTATTTTAAATGTTGTGGAAATAAATCTAAAAATATTTTTAAAGATGTATCTTATGTTGGTTTTGCCTTTGGAGGATCAACTAAATTTCCCAAATCAAGTAGATTATCATCAATCAAATCCTATTTCTTATGTTGCAAGATGATGCATCTATTTGTTGTATGGTCTGGTGCCCTGTGAAAATTACAAAATGAATGATGATCATATCCCCATGGATGAGGCTTTGTTGGATATACTTCCCAAATAAGATAGAGAGTGATGATTTTATATTCCGATAACTACTGTAAAACCTTGGCTAGAGAAACTGGTAGATTGTTAAATGCTCAATGAGGAGATGCTAATCAAATCACATGCTAAGGGGGCTCTGAAGCCACATTAACTATTGGTTAATTTGGATTCTTATTATCATTGATTTTGAATTTGTATGGGAATTTTATGTTATTCTTATTAGTTGTGTCTGGGATACTTTAATACTTAAGTTTTCCTATTGAAATTATCTTGATTTCTCTTCATTTGAGTGTATGACACAATTCAGTGAAGTAAGAGAATATTTTGAACAAAATAGATTCATGTAGTATCGGTAGAAGGTTCTATTTGAATATGTCCTATAGCTCTTGATCAGCCATGGGGCTAGTTAACTAAGCCAAATAGTCTTCTATCTAAGAACATAATCTATGAGAGGCTCATTTGACCTTTGTTTCTACTATGTAATGTATGCATATGAAACCCTATCACTAATGTTGATACTGAAATGTGCTAGGAGCATGTGTACTAAAGGATTAAATGTTGTGACTGACTAATTTGGTAGACTGTAAAACCATTGTAAGGCATAATCATTTAGGCTCCATGAAAATATCTTGGTAAGTAGCCAGTCATTAGGTACATAATCTAAGCATGCTATGTGAAAATCTCTCAAATGTGTCTCTGGATCACCCTTGCTATCATAAAGAGTAAGCTTGGGTTGAACAAATACTTGTGGTAAGGGTGTAGAAGTAATGTGACATACCAATGGTGTATGCAAAAAAGTAAGAGAATCCAAAGCCTGCATAGGTCTAGTGGTACCTTGCTCAAGATATTACACCTTGGATTGAAGAGATCATATCTCTTGCACAAGGGATATGACATCAAGAGATAGGGATGTATTAGCTACAAATGGTGGCATGGAAGAAGGTTGGGCTACTATAGGGGGTGGTTAAGATAAAGTTGCCCCCGTAGTGTTATTTATAACTAGATGCTATGTGGTTTGAGAAGATTACCCATTGGTTACTTTTTGCTATTCTTCTTATAAAATTTTAATCATGTCATCTTATATATCTGGGTGTTTGGTTAAGATTTCTTGAAGTTCTCTTTTAACAGTTTCATCAAAACCAGTATATTAAGCTATTGGTAAAGTAGGAAAATAAATTGAAATTTTTTTCAATATGTTTTAATAGGCAATGTGATAGAAATAGAAAGTACTAAATATAAAAAACACAAAGTCAAAAAAATAGTGAATTAGAATTTGCATAAAAAGGATACTGAGTTGCCAAACATGTAAGGTGATACCTCAAAAGCAAGTAGGTGCTAGTATATGTAACTAAAGACTTTTTATAAATATTATTTACAAAATACCATGAACTTTTGAATTTGAAATTGATTTTTTGATTTAGATATGCAACTAAAAATGCATAAATTGATGCAAAATATACTAAAAAATAACTGAGAATGTATTTGATGCAACTAGGGTTTGAAAAGATTTTTTTTTAAATTAGTTTAATAATTTGAAAAATTTTGACAAAATTTGTATAATTTTGTTTGAAAAATTTAGGAAAAATTTAAAAATATTCTAAAATTAGCAATATATTTTTCTTAGTGGTTTGAAAGTGTTTGTATGCGAATAGGACCTAGTATGTGTAAACTAGGGTTTGGGTGAATTTATTGAAAATATTTGAATTAATTTATAGTTTTTAGATTTTTAAATTCAAGAAAAATCAAGAAAATATTGTAAAAAATAAAAAATAATGAGCCCTAGGGTTTCTAGGGTTTTTGTGCAAAAATTTGAAGTCAAGTTCACCAAATATTTTATTGTTTTCAAAATATTGGAGTTTTATTCTAAAATAATAGAGGCTAAGTAATGTAAATTAGTAAATAAATATGATATAATTAACATGTTGATTTGTGTAAATAGATTATATTTTTACCTTTTCTAAATATAGTAGGAAGTGAGAGAAATTAGAAATTAGCTTATTCTATTTGATCGAGACTGAGACAAGGTCTGATACTGGATGAGTGGGACTGATAAACAGTCAAAAATAGGTCTCTAGACTTCATTTCTTGATTAGATGGGAGTGTTGAAAACATGACACCCTACTATTTGATGCTATAGTCTTATTCTAGTGTTGTTATCCTGAGGATAAAATCTTTATGGGTTCTATTCAAAATGCCTATGTTACCCTATCACTAAAATTTTAGAGCCTGGGACCTCACAGAGCTTGTTATATGCCTATTTTAATCTTCAAAACTTTTAAGAGATACTATTGCTTGAATTGGAATACAAACTTGGGAAAGAGAGAGAAGGTGTTAGTGTGTAAGGGATACACTAGACACACTTCACACCCCGTGTGTGGGCACACTACCTACATACCAATACTCCGAAGAGAGATCAAGCTAATCTATCTCTCCCATTGAAGTGTTTGGTGTAATTTGTGTATGATAAATGCAACTAAAATGGAAAATTGGATGTGCTTTAGCTAGCTAGGGACTAGTGCATTAGACTTGAATAGGATTTGTATAATATTTGAAGGATGTATTCAAAGAATATGGAAGAGTGATTGAGTGTACTTGTATTCTTGTGTCTCTCTTGAAAATGAGTTCCAATCCTTATAAATGGAATTGTAATGGAATTTTATAGGGAAAAAATGATCATGGGTTAAATTAATTTATGTGAGGCTAACAAGGAAAAAGATAAAGAACCAAAATAATCTAACTATTAGGATAAAAATGAATTTGGACAATAATGCTAAAAATAGGATACCTTGGGTTCCAATGCTCCTATCCTATTTGGGCACTATTGTCCTAAGGGGATGAGACCTAGGGGGATGGATCTGAGCTCAAAAGGGCTACTTGGGTTTGAAAAAGCTAAGTCTTAAAATCTTTGGATGACTGGAAATCAGTGAAAGAGTTAGCCTAGAAGGGTTGTGTGAGCCAACAAGAGGACCTATGGATTAGGTATCTTAGCATACTAAAGTTTTAGAATTTCACATTTTACATGACTAAAAATATCAATTCATCAAGTGGTTGAGAAATGTGGGGGAAGTTATTTGGTGGTTTAAATATTATTATGAATGATTCAAGGTAGTTGAATGACTCATCATGGTAGTTGAATGTTTCAAGGAGTTCATCGGATGACTCAACCTATGATTTATATAATTGAGGATGTGGTTTGATGACCTATAATTTATAATTATTAATTAATTTTATGGAATTATATGTGCATGATTATTATAAATGGATTATTTAATTAATATTGATTAACTATTTGAATTTTGGAGGGAAATTTATATTAGTGAATGTAGGGTAAACTATATAATTTGAATGGTGAGTTATTAAATAATTCAAGTGATTATGTTGATATTTAGTGAACTTGATTACAAAACTAAATATTAAACAATTTATTTGTATAAATATATCAATGAAATGAATATATAAGAGTATACACATAAATATAAAAGTGTAAATGTAAATATGTGTGAAAAAATATATTCATGAATATGAAACTAAAAATAAATGAGTACATGTGTTTTCGTTGGATGGCATGAGTATCTTATCCCTCGCTAGTGTCATGTGGGGGATACTACATTAAAAATATGATAATAACTTAATTAAATATTCATAAAATTATTAAATACCTATATTTAAACTACCCCTGAGTTGGCCTAATGGTGAAGAACATGTGTTCCCAAAAAGGATGTCACAAGTTCTAATCCTGCAGTAGGTAAGGTATACAAACCTTCTTGAAAAATATCCACATACAATGGGATAATGAACTTGGTGTTCAATGTGATGGGGGTTAGGATGTGGATCAAAACCTATGTTCAATGCAATGAGGCAAGTCCACAATCTATGGCTAGGGATACCATTCACTACTAGTTTAGACATTCTAATTACAAAAATGTTAGTATCCAACATTTTACTAATGAGAAGTGGGTGAGTTGGTAAATTTACTTGGTTGCTTCAATAACCACCCAATTTCAAATCTCAGTTTGGTATCAAATGTCAGTTACATATGATCATTGGTATTCTTGGTGTGGTTGTGGTTGTTGGTGTTACTCTTAAGCATGTTATGGTTGTTCATTAGTATTCTCAGGATGATTATAGATATTTTTGGTAATTTTATACTTGTGATAGATGATCACTTGGGGATATAGATCCTTGATTCTATCCTAGCCTAAATGGGGCTCTGGTGAAAACTGAATAGGGTAGGGATCCCACCAAAACTAGTATCTATTAAAAGACATACATTTATACACAAATTAAAATTAATTATTAATTAATCAATAAATACATATCACAACTTATCTCACATGTGTCCTTGTTTCCTCTAAATCAAGATGCATAAGGGTGTGACACACACTTTTTATTAAACCATGGCTAATGGATCCTTGTATACCAAAAAATATACTAGTTATAATATATCATAATGTTTTTATGACTAAGTAATATTGTAAGTTAAATATACTATAATTTGTATATACTTATACTGAGCCAATATCAATGCCATGTTAAATAAGTGCCTCATCTAATACCTAAATAGTAGGCTCAATGACATGCAAAACATTATCCTCAATGCAAAGTAGAATAATAGGCTCAATGGCATGACCAAAATTAGTTATCCCTCTCCTATCCAAATCAACCTCGTGTAAATTTCTCACGTCCAAGATATCCAGGGATAAAGTAGTCACATCATGCATAAACAGTACAATGTATCTTTGGGGTGTTGAAGATGATGGGATTTTAATTTAATTTGTGTGTCATGTGTGGAAAATTGCAACACCACTATCTTGATGTAGAGTTCAATAAGAAAAAATAACGTAATAGGTTATAGGTACATGTCAACTTGTAGTTTAATTAGTTTTAATATCAAATATATGAAATTTAATATAATAAAATTCTACATTATTTTATGTGCTTTATGTAATTTTAAATTTATACACACACACACATAATACATAAGGGTGGAAAACATCACCACCACTCGTGCATTGATAAACATTGTGCATAGGGGCTCTCAAAATCTGCTCATGAGTAGAAAATGTTGATAATGGTTATCTAATACCCTAATCATGTGCACCATGAGTCTTAGATTGTGTTATTATCACCCCATCAAACACTGAGTCTAATGTCTCATATCTAATGCAAACACAATTGAGAGTATCCTCCACTCATATAATAATAAAAGAAAGAGGGATGTCATGATTATCTCTAATGATCTAATAAGTGTAAATAAATATCTAGAAAGAATATGAAAAACCCTATGTATGTAACATATCACTATTAGAATCAATGTCATTAAGTGACATTATATGTGACCTCACATGATCCTCTTCTGTTGTTGTGATGATGGTACTTTGTCATCACAGTTAAAATTCACCCACACGATCATTTGAAATTGCTTGAGTGTGTCAATCTATGTTAACCACACCCTCTATTGATTGCTCATGTGTTTTGGAAATCAAGGGTCATACTACATGGTAAAAACTAGGTAAAAAATCTTGATATGTCTCTCTTAAAGGTTCATGGGTGTCAGGGGTGGAGGTACTCCCTCGTCTCGATAAGCATCTCTATCTTTAAATTTCCCAATCACCTCCCCACAATATGCATACATGTACATTAGTGTACACCATTTAATAAAAATACAAAATAATCTAGTTGGTACTTGGATATTATCCCTATGTAGTGATGAACCTAGTGTATATCAAGGCTTCCATAACTAGACACCTACATTTGGATACCGAGTACATGATTACCTTAGATTTTCTAATGTAAGTAAAAAAAAAAAACATTTTTTTAACAATTATTTTAGTACAAGATTTACTTTATTTGTATCCCACATTTCCTAAACATTGTATTTTAATTGTTTCATGAATTTATCAAAATTTTATAGATTCAAAGGGTTGTGTGATTTTAAGGTTTCTAAAAAAATTAGGGTTATTAAAATATTTTCATAATGACTTTAGTAAGCACATTGAGTGGCAAGATCCTATAATATTATTTTGAGTTTGTAATTTCAAGGTCGGTTCTACTATTTAAAATTTTAATTTGTCCTTTTTTTAATGAAAATAATAATCAAAATACAACCTTTCAAAAAAAACTATAACAGTCCAAAAATGCAATTAAACGTGCATTTTATTTTTTCTAAAAATCTAAAAAAAATACATAAATAAAATTAACATTTTATATTTTCATATACATTTATATAAAATAATCCCAACCTTACAACACTAACATTAACCCTATGATAAATCATATCATCCACTAAAATAACCAATGATTTTCCAAATGAAACCCCATTCAAGGCACATTGTCTAAAGTAGGGCTTTCACAATAAATCTAAATGAAACCCAAATGCTATTTAATTATTAATAAATGTAATAAAGAAAAAATAAATATACAAAATTTAAAATCATATAACTCAATTAAATAAATCATTTTAGGAAAACATATTCACATTAGACATGTAAAATATATGTGTTGTATTTAGTAGACATTTGTTTAACGTGAAAATCTAGCATCTTACATTTTTTTTTAAAAATTATGTGCATCTCCTCTTGATTTTCAAATTAAAATATGTGAGTTCATATTTTAATTATTTAATTGTATCTTTATCACACTCACACACACACACACACACACAAAACACGTGTGTGTGTGTGTGTGTGTGTGTGTGTGTGTGTGTGTGTGTGTGTGTGTGTGTGTGTGTGTGTGTGTGTGTGTGTGTGTGTGTGTGTGTGTGTGTGTGTGTGTGTGTGTGTGTGTGTGTGTGTGTGTAATTTTAAGTTAATATAGTGGGTTCATGAGTTCATATATATAATCAATATAAAGAGAGAGAGAGAGAGAGAGAGAGAGAGAGAGAGAGAGAGAGAGATTGGTAATCACTTTTGATTGAGATAGGAATAAAAAATCACTTTTAATCATAGGAGAAACAACTAGTTTGGGACATAATAAAGGGATCCAAATCCTAAAGAGAATTCCATTAATGACCACAATACCATGATGGATCATAATATCCCATAGACTATAATTCATACTAACCATCAAACATTACCAATAATCAAAATATCCTCCTCTACCACAGGACCCATCCACCTGGGAACCATCACTGACCACTAGTGATGACCACCAATGATCGAGTATGGTTGAATACTAATATATCTGATATCACATCCATAATTGACCTCACATGCCTCAATGATAATTGAACTTTGGTTGGCTTGCATACATCCAAATGACCCAACCAACTCACCCCCACCTGATTAGCACATATATAATTTGATAGGGTAAAATTCATGGGTTTTGAAGGTCCTATAAATTTTTAAAAAGGAGATAAAGATGTGATGTTTATGCTTAAAAAGGATACCTATACCATAGGAAAAAGAGAAGGAAAAAAACACAATAATGACCTATCAAAAAATAATAAACAATAAAAACCTGATAACATTTCTAACCTACCAAAATCAACTAATTTACATTCATTATACTTATGTGAAACTTATATCAATCTTCTACATAACCTTCAAACAATAGATTCCAACATGACTCTTTACAATGTTAAAAAGAAGACATTTTATGCATATTTTCAGTAGGCTTTTGCTCAACTTATTCAAGGTCCACCTTAGCAGAGGGACATGTTGTAATAGTAGAACCATCAAACCACTACCTTTAGTAATTATCTTATAAAGTTCTACTTTGAGGCCCTCAGAGCAAGGATTCAGCTCAGAGTACCCCTGATTGGAGGGACATATAGGAGGGTTGAAGCACTAATTTTATACCTTTTTATCCTTTTTTGAACTTTAGTCCACTTACCCTTTTCTTATGGAACATTTTTTTGGAATGTTAAGTAATTTTCATTAAACTAAAGGGATGGGATTTAGCTTTCACTACTGAGACATCGATTGGTTCTACCCTTGATAAGTCCATTCCTAGGTTCTTCATGGAGGAGGTGGCTAAAATAAAGGGGATAACTGAGTTCATAGCCTTCCTTAGAGAAATTAAATATTTTATTAGTTCATCTTCATAATGTGGGGGTGAAGTCTTAGGGTCATCCTTATAATCCCCCTTGTTTTGATAATCTATGACTTATTCCAAATTAATCTTCTCCAAATCTTCTATATTTGGAACTGACTCTTCTATGTGCATAGTAATGAAGTCAGGTGTAGTGTGCTTCCAAAAAGAAGATTATTTTTTCATTTTGTAGATACAATATCGCTAAATTACATGTTTTGAAACACCAACAATATTGGAAAGGAAGACCCTCATAGTCAAGAGGTTGGGCCAAAGTACCAAATTGTAGTTTTAGGTATACATTAGCAGGAAGATCTTTAGAGATGTCCATGTTAACCAAAATTTGATAAAAAGTTATGTGTGAGGATAGGGAATTAGCTTGGTCAATGTGAAAAATTTTACCCAAAACATTACTAATGTCCATTAAGTTTTTTTCACCCCAAATATGAAAGGGAAGATAAGCGAGTCGAACCCATATAGGTCTGATTGAGAAAGATTCAGAAGTCAGATTGAAACATGGAAACCAAGGTTTCATTAATAGAATGTGTTGGTCCAAAACCTAAATATGATATGGAATATTTGATTTATTTTCAAATAGGTCAAATAAATAACAAAAAATCCTTTGGTAGTGCAATGCATTTCTAAATTTCCTAAAGTAGGGGCTGCCAGTTATCCACTCATGGAGACCAATGAGGGATGGCCAAAATTTGATAAAATGAAAAATAAATCCCCGTGAGATGAATACATCCTAAAGATCCATAATATATTAATTTACCTTAGAATTAAAAGACACTAAGGGGTTAAAATTTATAGGTTTTAGGGGAAGCTTTTGATACTTAAAGGCAACAACTGTAAAAGATTTTAGAGCTAAAAGAATAGGTTTGGCCACCTACCCTACCTTAATGTTGACTTTACCTTCCACTATAGTTAGATATGGTTTGGTAGGAGTGGGATGGATGTCAAAATTTTATATACAACTATTTGGGCTAAAGACTTAAGCATGACGAGGTTATATGACCATATCACAACCATCAGGGCTTGCTAACTTTGCCTAGTCCACTAGACCAAGAGTTTTTGGAGGAGCTTTTCCATAGGAGCCATTATATGCTAAAAGACTAGGTAGAGAAAAAACCATAGTAGGGACCAATGAGGCAATGGAGTATTGATTGATCCTAGGCAACTTCTTAATGCAATTTCCATTTTCATTATATGTGGGTGAAATATCATGATGTAGTTGGGGGCTATTAGAACCAGAAGAGGTAGATGAATTTGGTCTAGGGTTTGAGTTGTTTGAATATATTTAGGTGGGATCTAAATAGATGAGTGGGCATGAGCCATCTAGGTTGTGATAAATATATATGAACTCAATACATTAACTTTAAATTATATACAAACAAACACACAATTTAAAGTTAATTTAGTGAGTTCATATAAATATAAGAGTAAGATAAAATTAAACAAATAAAATATGAAATCACATATGTTACTTGACGAATTAATAAGAGATGCACAATAAAAAGAAAAAAATAACTAAGTAAGATGCTAATTTTTCTCATTAAAAAAAAGGCTACTAAATATAACACATATATTTTGCATGTTTGGTTTGAATATGTTGGACTAAAATCATTTATTTACTTGAGTTATATGATTTTAGAGTTTTAAGTTAATGTAGTGAGTTCATGTGTGTGTGTGTGTGTGTGTGTGTGTGTGTGTGTGTGTGTGTGTGTGTGTGTGTGTGTGTGTGTGTGTGTGTGTGTGTGTGTGTGTGTGTGTGTCTATATATATACACATGCATTCATACATTCATATATATATATATATATATGAATGTGTGTGTGTGTACACACACATACACACATATACATGCACATGCATACATATATATACTTATGCATGAATGCATACATATATATATATATATATATATATATATATATATATATATATATATATATATATATATATATATATATATATATATATACATATATATATATATATCCTCCTCTATGCTTCCCAAGTATATTTTGTCTGTGTCTTATGTATGTGTGTGTGTATGTACACACACACACCCACCCACACTCACTCACTAAATCAATTTTAAATTATAATTATAATATATAATTTAAACTTAATATGGTGAGTCCACACACACACACACACGACATACATATATGAAATCGCTACATAATCTCTCTCTCTCTCTTTATATATATATATATATATATATATATATATATATATATATATATATATATATATATATATATATATATATATATATATATATATAATATATATGTATGTATGTGTGTGTGTGTGTGTACACACATAATATGTATGTATGTATACATGTACATATGTGTACATACATACATACAAAGCTTATTTAAAGTTGATGTAGTGAGTTATTAATAGGGCACAAATAAAATATACCGGGGAATCATATAGAGGAGATATAGAGATAAATTCATCATACTTTAGAGATGGTTTAACTCATTGTTGTAATATCTTATGGTTTTTGGTAGAGGAGGACATACTAGAGGAACTAAGCATCTTATAAAAAGAAACTTAGTTTAAGACTTTGGAATTATTTTAGAGTTTGAGAATTTGGACTTGTTTGAGAATTTATGGTGTGGATTTTTGCTTAGTTTTAGTGGATGATGATATTTTAGATTTATATAATTATTTATAAAACACATTTAAAAAATAATATCCTAAATTTTAAGGTATGCATTTAGAGGCATTTGAATAGGGAGGATATATTATGTAATAGAGATTAATTATCTTTTGAACTCATCCTTATCCGAAATATAATATATGCTAAAATAAACAAATACAAAAGGGTAAGTAAAGGTAATTAATGGGCTGAAAAGGGGTCTTAAGTAGAGATTTTTTTATTGAAAAAAAATAAACCTTAACTTGTATAAATTATTTTTGATGACTACACTCAAAATTTGAAGATGATACAAGAACATGAATTGTATCATTTCAAGTCTAGTTTATAAAATACTTTGTTTTATTAAATATGGTTGAAAAAGTAGGTTAAACATATAAAATCAAATATGAACTCATATTTTTCATAAAAACATGGCAGATAGTCATTTGTGCATCCCCTCATTATTTAAACATTGTTTAGTATTTTTTGAAAACCTTTGGTGGAAAGTTAGATAAATCATCTAGTTTGTAGCATTTATTTTTTTATAAAATTTTAATGAATATTTATGATTTTATAATTTTTAAAATTAAATATACCCTTAATATGATTTAAAAAAATGTATTGATGATTGTGCCTCCCTGCGTAAAACTACGTCAAAACATAATAATTTAGTTTTTTTAAAATGTGTATAGAATCATGCCTATTTTATAACCATTTTTTTCTTTTTGATGAAAGAAACAAAATATACATAAAATATATATATCAATGTATAGTTTTAACATATAGTGGAATAAAAATACATACTTGGAAATCAATATATATGGAAACCATAAATAGTCAAAAAATAAAACACACACAAAAAGAAAAAGAAAAAAAAGGAGAGTGTGTACAACATTGTATTAATAGTTTTATGAAATATCTCTATGAAATTCATACTTTTTATCATGGTGGATGTTGGATTTTTTATTTTTATACAAAATCATGGATTCAGTTGTGTGTGTGCAAGTCTAGGCCTTAGGCTTGGGAAGCCAAGTCATTTCTAAGCCTAAAAGCATGCTTTTGCAATTACAACAATAAAAATGTATTAAAAAAAATTTGTATTGACTTCATGTGTTTTTTAACCACTAAGATAATACATAAAGATAAAATGTTTTCATAGTCCATATAGATAACTAGTTATTATATCTAAAGTTGAGTCGTACACCATAAAGGATGTGGACATAAAGTGAGTGTCATATTTTTTAATTTAATTTAACTTTTTGTTTTATAAATTGTGTGTGTCAATATACACAATTCCATATAGAGGACACATTCATTATAGTGATGAAATTCAAGCTAAATTGTGCCCATAAATGTAAGTGCCACTATATAAGCTGTGATTTGGGGTTCAACCAACTATGATTTCATCATAGAATGAAACAAAGAGTCAATTGTTTCACTCATCAACGTAATTATGGCCAATTTGAGATCCTTTAACTTAAACATGACTATAATATGTGATTTAGGTCTAAATTAACTTTAATTTCATGAAATATTAAGCCAATTATTTAATTGGTACATCAATGTTGAAATTTAGGTCAAATTGAGCCCTGTGAACCTAATTTTGACTATATAGGTTATATTTGGCCTCTATTGACCCCAATGTCATAAAAAAATAGATGAAATATTTGATTGGTTCAATCATGGAGGAAATTAGGGATAATTTGTTACCTCTTCAACCTAAATACAAAAATTGAATGTGATTTAGGGCTCAATCAAACCCAATTTCGTCATATAATGAACCAAAAAATTAGATGGTTAAATTATAGATGTATTTTTCACTACATAAGATGCGATTTGGGCCTCAATAAACTCCAATTTCATTGCATAATGAACCAAATAGTCAATTGGTTCAATCATAAAGGAAATTAGGGCCAATCTAAACCCCTTGAACCTAAATGTGACTATAGGATGTGATTTGAAGTTAAATTAGCTCTAATTTCATCATATATTAAATGAATCGGTTAATTAGTGTAATCAGTGATGTGATTTTGGAAAAATTGATCCATGTGAATGTAATTTCAATTGTATATAATGTGATATGTTGTTAAATTGAACCCAATGTCATCACACAAAGAATCAAATAGTTCATTCATTCATTCATGGAGGTAATAGGGGCAAATTTAATCTCATTAAAACTAAATACAACTATAAGATGTGATTAGGGAATCAATTAGCCCTAAATTTATCATATATTGAGCTAATTAGTCAATTAGTGCAATCAATGGTGTCATTTAAGAATCCCCTTTCAAACTTACTTTTGACTATATAGAATGTGATTTAGAGCTCAATCAACCCATATTTCATTAAAAAATGAACCAAATAATCTATTGGTTTAATCATGGATGTAATTGGGGAAAATTTAAGCCCCTTAACTTGATTTTGATAATACGATGTGATTTTGAGCTAAATTAGCTCTGATTCCATCATGATTTGAGAATATTAGTCAATTAATGCAATTTGGGCTTTAATTTATCCCTAAGAACCTAATTTTGACTTTTTAGGATGTGATTTGGGCATCATTAAACCCTAATGTCATTACTTAATGAACCAAATAGTCAACATTTTCATCACATAGGTTATTGGAGCGAATTTTTGCCCCCTCAACCTAACTACAATTCTAAGATTTCATTTGAGGCTTAATTAAACATAATTTTATCACACATTAAACTAATTAGTCTATTGGTGCATTAATAAATGTGATTTGGGCCAAATTGAGCCCATTTAAAACATAATTCTCACTATATAGGATATGATATAACCTATGTAATCGACACCATTTTTTTCACTACATGAACCAAATAATCAATTGGTTCAAACACAAATTAAATTCAAGCCCTTGAACTTAAATACAAGAGTAACATGTATTTTGGGATAAATTACCTTTGATTCCATACTGAAATGATTGAATTAGTCATTTGGTACAAACAATGATGTTGTTTGGGATAATTTGAGCCTTATGACCATAATTTATGGTTCAATCAATTGTATAGAATGTAATTTATAGCTTAATCAACGCATAATTTTATCAAAAATGCATTCAAAAATGTAATTAGGACTAATTTGAGAACCTTGAACCTAATTATGATAATTGGATGTGATTTGGAGCTATATTAACTCTGATTCCAGTATTCGTTAAAATAATTAGTTAATTGATGTAATTTGAGTCAAATTGAGCCATGTGAACCTAAATTCAGACTATATTAAATGTGATTTGGGCACTAATTAACCCTTATATCATCACATAATAAAAAAATTGTTTATTAGTTCAATCATAGATGAAATTAGGGATGATTTTAGGTCTTCCACCCTAACTATAACTGAGAGATTTTATTTGGGCTCAATTATCCCTATTTTTATCATAGATTGAGCTAATTAGTTAATTAGTGTAATCACTAACATGATTTGGTCCAAATTGAGCCTATTTTAATCCTAACTTTGACTATATAAGATGTGATATAGGGCTCGGCAAGCACCACTTTTATCACTACATGAACCAAATAATTGATTAGTTTAATTAAAAACATTACTGGGGCCAACTCAATATCCTTGAGCCTAACTATGATAGTAAGATGAGATTTTGAGTTATATTATCTTTGATTCCATAATGAATTGATCTAATTAGTTAATTAGTGCAACCAATGACATGATTTAGGGAAAATTAAGCCCTATGAAACTAACTCATGGAACAATCATTTATATAGGATGTAATTTTTGGCTTAATCAACCCATAATTTTATCTTAAATTAAATATATTATATAATATATGTAATCAATGATGATATTTATGAAACATTAAGCCCCTTTCAGACCTAGTTCCAAGTATAGGATGTAGATGGTATAGGGTAAAGGGTGTGAATATAAAATGGTATTAAGGAGTGCACACATGTTACATTGTCTATGTGTTCCTTTTATTAACAATATAACATAGGCCCCAATGTTAGTATTTTATGATATCATATTTTTATCCTCACAACTCTACTCTACATCATTTTGTACTTTGTAAAATATTGTATTTTTTTTAATAATTTCATAGTTTTCCCCAACCTTAAAAGTTTTCAAATTTATCTAATAATGGGTGACATATTTCATTTTAAAGCTAGGAAAAAATTAAATCATTAAATGTCAGATCAACTACAAGTGTTGAGAGAAAAACAAAGGGGAAAACACAAATATTTTGTTCAAGACAAGGTACATATAAGATCCATAATGAACCAAATGTCATATATATTAATAATATTAATAATGAAAATGAATGTTTACCTAAAATTACAAATTATATTACAAGTCCACATTCAAATTATGAAGGTTTAAATTTTGGTGATGATGATAATATGAATAATAATTTACTCCTTAATGATGAATAAAATTACATGGAAACACATAATGTTGAAAGTAACAATGAATTAAAATAACATGGAAATAATGAATAGTGAAAGTAGCAATGAAGTAAATTATATGAGTACACATAATGTATAAACTAGTAATGAAGATGAAAATATGGAAACACGAAATCAACAAATCGTGCCATTATTAATACCTAGAAATATTTTTCACAAAAGACCCATATAATGAAGTGAAGTTGATGAGAACATTTTAAAATAAATTCCTAATAAAATATTTGACTTCCATTTAAGATGAAAATCTAAGACAATTTGGAATAATTAATTTGAAATTTTAAATGATACTTGAAGATGTTAATTGTTTATTTCACTAGTGAAATTATTTAAGATGAGACCTAAAATGAATACCCTAGGACTAAGAACATCTAATAGTGATGGTCAAAAAAATGAAATTGTTGAAAATATAAATAATTCATATAATAATATAGGTATGAAAAAATTCACCAAAGATATCATTTCCATCCATCACATAATTACAACTTGTATAGTAGGTGATTAAACATGGAGAGAATGCTTGATTAGACAAATAAGTAATGTAGTGAACATAAATAGAAAAATACTAATGAAATCAATTGGGAGATGTAAATGACTTGATGATGTAGTAAAAATGACTTTTAGGTGTTCTTTAGTAGGCTCACACAAAAATACAAGGTAAGAATAGATGATCTCAAAGATTTAATATCATATTTATTTAAAGACAACACAAGGGTTTCACTCAATATATGAGGATGTATTGAAAAGAAGAATTAATTCTCGTAACCATGAACTACATCTAAAAAATTTATTAGATATGACCCAAACATAATTGTACCTAATTTTTTATAGAAATATCTACAAAATTATATTAGTCAATGATATTTTGAGATGACCAAACCCTTATATGTCAAATCAAATCATACACACATGGCTTCTTGGTGTGGGAAACATGGTGAATTTCCAATGTATTATGATGTTTTATTTCATGTATATTTTAGTATTCATATTAAATTTTATTTCACAAGAGTGTGGCATGGAATTTCCACAAAAATTTATCAATGAAATTTATTACAACCAATTTTTTGAAAGACTAGATGGACAATGCTTTTTATAACAAAACATATTTAGATGGAACTTGCAAAAAATAAGGTAGATTTATAAATATAAAAAATTATATCCATGATGAGAGTACTAGTCGAATTGGAAAAGAATTAGTTGGTTTTATAAAATACAAATCTATTACATATCAATTAAAATATGGAAAGGAGTCTAAAATGTGTGATCTTGTTACAAAGTAAATACATGTTTCTAAATTTATGGTCAAATTTATGAAGGAAATTATTTGAGTAAGGCAAAAACATAAATCTTAATGATTAGATTAAAAATTAAATTCAATAAAGAACACATTCACACTTGGTTCTAATGCTTCAGCAGTCAAATTTTCTAAGAATCACACATTCCAACCACAAATGGAGGTTTAGTCATAGTACTAAAACTCAATATAGGTTTCCATTTTCATGCATATATCATTCATGCATGCACATAATATTATAGAGTAAGATCAAAAGTATTAGTGTAGTGTTATTTCTATTTCAGTGATGATCAATCACATTCTATAAAGAATGTGCAAGATTGTTTTGAGATGTTTTATGGAAAGTTTATTGAGAATAACATTACTTCCAACCAACCTTATATTTGGTTAGAAATTTTCACCTTGAAATGTAAGAATGCATGGATGTTTTAATTGTTGATCAAGATTCATGTTACCACTAAGTTACGACATATTTGGAGTTTCATTAAGACTAACCATAAAAAAAGGGAAGCATGATAATTTTGGATCACGTGTGAAAACATTTCATGAAATAAAAGAATATAAGACAGAAGATATTTATTTTACTAATGTAAAAATATTTTTGAATGTTGTGATGATAAAATGGCTCATGGTTCTCAAGAAAACTCTAGTGTTGGTAGATATTTCTAGTTGATGAAAGAAGAGCAATTGGCAATGTATGAGGATTGTATGAACTCAATAGGATCAAATGATCTCCACTCATTCCATAGCTTGAATGTATATTATTCAATCGATTATATGAGGCACAAGGCATTTTTTTGTTTTACATGCATGGGACTTTGATTGGGATGAGTTTGAGTCACATGATTGGGTGGATGAATGCTAGTGCAACATGATATGTGTTGATTAAACTTATGTATATATATATATGTGTGTGTGTGTGTGTGTGTGTGTGTGTATATGTATATACACATATGTACACATATATATATATGTACATATATATATATATATGTATATATATATATATATGTATATATATATATATATGTATATATATATATATGTATGTATATATGTATACGTATATATATATATATATATATATATATATATGTATACATATATATATATATATATGTATATATGTATATGTATATATATATATATATATATACGTATACATATATATATATATATGTATAAAATGTATGTATAAGTATATAATATATGTGTGTGTGTGTGTGTGTGTATATATATGTATGTATGTATGTATGTATGTATGTATGTATGTATGTATGTATGTATGTATGTATGTATATATATATATATATATATATATATATATATATATATAAGTTTAATCAACACATATCATGTTGCACTAGCATTACAATTTAAAAATATGACATCATCAAATGAATTTGACCATGTATTTTATCTAGTGAAATTAAATGTAAGATTAATTATGTATTAAATTATCATTATCTATTTACATCATTATAATTTTTTTAATTTTTGATGTAAGGCATGTTTTTGTAGTTATTGTGGAAAAGGAAAACTAAAGGGGAACATATTACTAATTATGTTAGTGTGTATAGGGATAAAATAAATTAACTTCCTCAGTAATAGATGGGGAAACATTAACTATCCTATAAGATTTGTGTTAATTACTAGGACTTGGATTTGATGATATCCTATAAAAAAAATTATATCTATGTGTAGTCATATAAAATGCAAAAATTGGTAACTTGAGCATGGCTAATGACACCCAACCCATATGTCCCTCTTGCTTTCTTTCATGACCCTCATAGGCTTGTTTTCAATGATTCCTAGTCATTTGTATCCTTTTAGACCTGATCTTAGCTGAGCTAGGACCTTGTTTTCATGACCAGTCCATCCCCCCAGGTCCTATCTACCTAAGAAAATAGAACCAATACCACTTCTATCCATTTATGGCACTATTGTCCAAACTCATTTCTAGCCCCAATGGTCAATTTATTTTGGTTCCCCATCCTTCTTGTTAGCATAATGTGATCAAATTCAATCCATGACCAACAGATCCCTATATAATCCCATTCAAAGATCATTTGGTAAGTGTTATAAAATATTATAAAGCAAGTAAGAATAAAAGCAAGACTACTCAAGCACATTTCCCTATTATCTACATATAATCATCCAATACTATTTCTAGCTTATTCAAATCCTTATACTAGTCCCTAGTTATCCCAAGCACACCTATTATAGCATTTCCTTGCATTCTCATCTCACAATTACACCTAGCACTTTTAAAGGGAGAACTACATATGGATTGATCCCTCTTCAGAGTATTGGTATGTAGGTAGCATGCCCACACATAGGGTGTGAAGTATGTCTAGTGCATCTTACACATGCTAACCCATTTTCCCCTATTTTCCAAAGTTTTATTCAAGTACATTGAAGGCATAAAAACAAATGAAATCAGCTCTATAAAGAGAACTATTGATAGAGAGGCTTTACAAATTCAGAGATAGTGTCACATAGACCTATTGAACAAAAGCCAAAAAGCTTAGATCCTTAGGATAATAGTGCCAAAAAAGGACTACAGCACTAGTGCCACTCCTATCTACTTTTGGTGCTTATGTCTAATCAAAAAATTAAATCCATAATCTTTTTTACGATAGTGTTCTAGTCCTACATAGTGAATATCAGACCCTGTCTTAGTTAGATCAACATAGTTTAAGCTAAGTCTTATTTTCTCCCTCTTATTACTATTTTTAGAAAAGCTCTAATTATAAATAAATTTCATAAATTAGTAGCTTATTTATTGTATATTATTTAAAAATTTATCAATATAGACCCTTTAACTAAATTAGGAATAAAACCCCAATATTCCCAAAATTGTTAAATCATTTGGTGAACCCGACTTCATTTGTGCACAAAAATCCTATCAACTCTAGGGTAAAATTCCTACTAATTTTTCAAATAATTTTTTGAATTTCTTACTTGAATATTCAAATCAAAAATTCATTTCAAATTTTAAAATTTAGTAGTAAATTTTAAAATAAATTTTCTTTCAAACCCTAGTTGCCCATACTAGGTCTTAATATTTTTCCAGTATTTTTCCAATAATTTTGTAAATTTTTACTAGCATATTAAAATCAAAAAAATCCATTCAAATTTCAAAATTAAATAGTGATTTACAAAAATTATTTTTATTAACACCCTAGTTGCACATATTAGGTCCTATTCAATCAAGCTTCTTTCAATAATTTTATAAACTTTTAGTTGCATATTTTTACTTAGAAAATCACTTTCAATTTCAAAATTTCATAGTAATTGTTCAAAAAATTATCTATAAAATCCTAGTTATATATTAAGCCCCTATTCCTTCTTGAGATATCACCTTACATGTTTGTGAGCTTCATATCCTTTTTCTGTAATTTCTAGTTAACTATTTTTAGGACTTTATATTTCTTATATTCAGTATTTTCTTTATATCACACTTCACCTATAAAAAATTTTGCAAAAAAATTAATCAAATTTCAACTTGTTTTCCTACCTTAACAATGGCCTAATATACCAGTTTTGATGAAGTTGATAAAAGGGAACTCCAAGAACTATTAACTAAACACCCTGACATGCAAGATGACATGATTAAAATACTACAAGAAGAAAAACAAAGAGTGAACAATGGTCAATATTCTCAAAACATAGAGAAACCAATTGTAAATAACACTATGGGGATAACTATGTCTTAACAACCCCCTATAGCAGCCCAACCTACCTTTATGCCATTAGATATAGCTAGTACATACCTATCTCCTGATGTAACAACCCTTGTGTAAGTGATTAGATCTCTTCAATCCAAGGTGCTACATCTTCAACAAGGTGCCACTAGACTTACATAGGGTTTGGATTCTTTTACTCTTCTGCATACACTATTGGCACATCACATTGCTTTTACACCCTTGCCACAAGGTTTTGTTCATGCCAAGATTACTCTATATGATGGCAAGAGTGATCCAGAGACACATTTGAGAGCTTTTCACGTAGCATGCTTGGACTATGTACCCAATGAATAGATACTTACCAAGTTATTTCCATGAAGCCTAAAGGATTATGGTTTACAATGGTTTTACAGTCTACCAAATTAGTTAGTTAATGCATTCAATCCTTTAGCCAATATGTTCTTAGCTCACTTCAACATCAACATTGGTGATAAGGTTTCATATGCTCAAGTTACACAACATAAATAAAGGTCAAATCAACATCTCATATATTATTTTATTTGATATAAGACTATCTTGGCTAAGATGACTAGCCCCATGACCGATCAAGAGTTACAGGATCTCTTCAAATAAATTCTTCTACCATATTTGCATGAATTAATTATGTTTAAAATATTCTCTTCCTTCACTGAATTATGTCACACACTAAATAAAAGAGAATTCAAGTTAATTTCAATGGGCAAACTGAAGTACACAAGTATCTCAGACACAACAAACAAGAGTAACAACAAATTCCCATACAAAGTAAAGGTTAATGATAACAAGAGTCAAAATCAACCTAAAGTTAATGTAACTTCAGAGTCCCCTTAGCTAGTGGTTTTATCATCACTTCTTCGATGAACCTTCAACAATCTACCAATTTTTCTAGCCATGATTTTACAGTAGCTATTGGATTGTAACATCACATCTCTCCCTCCTATTTGGGAAGTTGACCCAACAAAACCTCTTTCATAGGATATGATCAACATGAATTTTTAAAATTTCATAGGGCTCCAAGACATACAAAAAATAGATGCATTAGTTTTAGACACAAGATACATGATTTAATACATGGAAATCATATTGATCTTGGCACTTTAGTTGAGCATCCTTAGGGAAAGCAAACATAAGACAAAGCATTGAAAATATTTTCAAATCCTTTTCCATAGAATTCAAAATAGGAGACAGGGGATACATCAGGGGTTCACCATGCATATCATGCACATCTACCACTAGATACATATAGCGCACCTTCAGTTGAGACACATCCTTTAAGCAACATGATTATTGTATACAATTGTAAAGTTCTAGCTAGACCTTATATCTCCTTATTAGAGTAGGAGATTTAGATTAGCATGCACTTTTTATCAGATCTTACATTCATAATCATCCTATTCATAGTGTTCTTATCAACAATAGATCTAGTGTAAACATGTGCACTATGAAATTATTGTAGCATTTAGAATATTTAGAGCAAGATATTAACTCGACAAACATAATTAGCAATGGATTTAGTGGGTACATACAGAGTTGATTTGGTGAGATTGTACATCCTTTATAGGTTGGCCCAACACATATGGCCACACCATTCACTATTGTTCCCAGTGTAGGAGTTTTTGATATGTTACTTTGTTGAACATGGATTCAAAAATTTTGAGTAGTACCTTTTATAATTCATAGTTGCATGAAATTCATTCATGCTAATCAAGTTATTACAATTGGTGGATTTCCATATGAATTACCACTCCCCACTTTAGAGCCATATTCTATAGTTAGTCACCAATTTCAGTTCAGCTTCCAATTATAGTTTCTCCACACATTATAGTTCCTCCTCTAGTTCCAATTTAGACATAGTTGAGGAATCCTTCACCAGCATAGAAAGTTCATACACCTAGATAGCTTCAAGATTCTAGACAACTTCCAAATATAATGTTCACACCCAAGGTAGTATCATTGAGATATCATGCATCTAATCATAGATCACATGTTCAAAGAGCTTATCCTACTACCAAATGGGTCCCTAAGAGCCCTATAGTTGTGTGCACTTCTTATAGTTATAAGGGTACCCCACACTCGATTTATACTTCAGATATTTCAAAGCATATATATATCTTTCAGAGCTACCATCTCAACATTTCCATTATGTTTCATGATCATGCATGATTCCTCTCCTTGATATAGGACACCATGATAGGGAGTCTCCCATGAGACTCATCAATTATTATCATCCTTTCCCAGCTTACCTATACATAGTTTGTTGTGCTTGATTGTACATAGTTCAAATAATTCAAAAATAGTTTAACACTTCAAAACATAAAAACATTCAAATTTTTCAAAAAAAAAACATTTCAATTGTATGCATCATCCATGCCTTACATTTATAATATTATGCTCAAATTTCACTTGTTGTTATATGCTTTTTATTTGTTGATTTATCCACAATACCATGCTTCACTTGATCTTCTTTGAGTGTGTGTAGTAACATCTAGCTCCATGATTGCTTCACTCTACCCATTGAGGTAGAATTATACTTCCACATTCAAGACATACATCAATATACATACCCATTGGGGGCATCCTCTACATGACTACACCATCCAAATTATGTCATTCCTACACCACACACTATAGTTATCATTTTGATGTACATTATTTACTTGATTACATAGATTACTCTATCAACACTCACTAGTATATAACACTTATGTATTTCTTAACATATACCTATTCTTATACTAACATGTCTTACATACATTCACTTATTGCTTTAATTAGTTAGATGTGCTTGTATTTTCTAGTCTTTACATAATTTATCTTCTTGCATAGCAAGCTTGATGTAATTGCATTTTCTCAGTTCTTATTTATCTCTTGTCTATTCCTTAGGATATTTTCCAATGTTCTTTGCTTTTATTCATGTGTGTTCCTTAGTAAATTATCTAATTTCCTTTGCCTATACTCCTTAATGTGATTTTGTCTTCCATGCCAACTTGCTTGTTTCAACTGTATGTGTATGTGGCATTTGAACATGTCTTGTATGCTTGCTTTCTAGTTTGAGTGACATGTGCCCATATCCTTTATTTTCTTGGCCCCTTGGCCACTCTTATAAGATTATTGCTTCTTGACTTATGTGCTTGTTGCTTGATTACTTTCAATTTTTTGTAATGCCATGATTCATATCATGAATTATTTATGTTTTTTTGGATGCCATGATGGACATCATGCTTTATCCCTCCAACTAACAACTAACTAGACTTTAAATTCTAGTTCAATACATTGCACATGTTATTAAATTATTACATCTATCTAGGCATACCCTTGTTGATTTAACAATCTCTCAATACACATCATGTTATATCTTGAGATATCTTGCCAATTATCATTGCTATATCATGTATCCTTGTAGCATAACACACTTGCAGGGCTATTTCTTCTAAGGCCAATAATTGTAGGGTCTTCATTCATACCCTTAAAATAGGGGGAAATAAATATGGGGTTTTTCATAGAGATAAAATCTCCTAATAGTCAAAACAATATTATTTAAAACACCTAGAACATCAACTAGATAACAAACTAGTCAAAACAAACTAGGAAGATAGTTAATAATCCAAAACAGTCATCAGATTTGGCCTAGGACAATAGTACCAAGACTAGACTAAAATTTTGGTGGTGCTACTATCCATTTCTAGTGATCTTATCCAAATAGCATAAAAACTAGATTTTCTAAAAATAGATAGCAAGGTAAGTTTAGTTACAAAATTGTCTGCTACAATTCAGACCAAAATTAGTAGTTTCAATACAATTTTCTCAAAGAATCTAGATATAGGGGGCATCATGTGTGATGTGATGGATTTCTCTTCTAGTTTTAGATATGGAAATTGGTATAACTTCTAGATCATAATCCATGTTTTAGACACCAGTGATTGGGGGCGATGTGCATAGCACATTTGTTTTCTTTCTTTCCAAGTTCAACATTAACCAAGCATTCATAGTAGCTACATGCCTTACTCCATCTACAAGTGGTTAGATTCATTTTGGTTTGGCTTTCATACAAACCAAATTTATGATTTCCTAAGTTCTTGAGTGGTTTCCAGATAAGCTAGATTCTCAGTTTTGCAGGGGCTTTCATATAAGCCTAATCTCCATTTTTTGGCATGGCTAAGAGTGGCATAGTTTCTAGCATACACTTGGCTATCCATACCAATATCTTTAGATCATATTACATTCATGGGATTTAGGATCCATCTCATATGACACACATTCTATATCAATATCAGTTTATAGCTTCACTTCATGGGGTAATAATGGAGCCAAAAGACTAACTAGACTTTGTATTCTTGAGCCACCTATTCAGAGGGATTGAACACATAGTTCAAACATCAATCAACACATGTATGACCACCTAGCTTCACTTAGTGGGTGAAAATGGAGCCAAAGGGCCAACCTTTGCATTCTTGAGTCACTTCTAAGGAATTGAGGACTCAGCTCCATTCATGATATTACTCTTAGTACAACATCATCCACCATTACTAGGCATTACTCAACATTACTCAGAATCACAATAGGTTTTGCATTGATTGGTATACCTAGTGAGGTGTATTTATTCCTTTCTCTTTCTCTCTCTCTTACCTAGCTTTGTACATTCTTATTTTAGATATAACATATCTAGTAAGAACTTATCAACTCTTTATTTTCACTTGTAGATTTACACTTCACACTATGTTTTCTCTATGCACACCTAGCTTCACACAGCTTCATGGGATTCACCCTTGTAGGTAATTTTAGGTATGCTTTATGTTTTTCCTTTATCCTAGTGTTTCACTTTGTTGCATCATTAGAATAAAGGAGGGAAAATGTAGTCATATAAAATATAAAAAATGGTAATTTGAGCATGGCTAATGACACCCAACCCATAGGTCCTTCTTTCTTTCTCTCATGACCCTCATAGGCTTGTTTTAACTAATTCCTAGTCATCCATAGCCTTTCGGACCTAATCCTAGCTAAGCTAGGACCCTCTTTTCATGACTAATCCATCCCCCTAGGTCCCGTTTACCTAGGATAATAATGTCACACTAAGAAAATAATTCCAATGCCACTCGTATCTATTTTAAGTGTTATTTTCCAAGCTCATTTTTGGCCCTAATGGTCAATTTATTTTGGTTCCCCATCCTTCTCCTTGTCATCCTAACATGAGAAAATTCAATCCATGACCAATAGATACCTATATAATCCCACTCAAATATCATTTGGAAAGGGTTGGTAAATATTACAAAGTAAGAAAGACTACTCAAGTACATTTCCATATTCTCTATATATGACCATCCAATACTATTTCTAGCTTATTCAAATCCTTACACCAGTCTTTAGTCATCTCAAACACACCTAGTTTAGCATATCCTTGAATTTTCATATCAAAATTTCACCAAGCACTTTCAAAGGGAGAACTACATATGGCTTGACCCCTCTTCAGAGTATTGGTATGTAGGTAGTATGCCCACACATGAGGTGTGAGGCATGTTCAGTACATCTTACACATTCTAACCCCTTTTTCCCTATTTACCAAAGTTTTACTCAAGTACATTAAAGGCATAAAAATGAAGAAAATTAGCTCTATAGGGAGCACTATTGATAGTGAGGCTTTGCAAACTTAGAGATAATGTCATACAGACCTACCGAACAAAACCTAGAAAGCTCATATCCTAAGGATAATAGTGTTGAACAAGGACTACAATGTTGATGCCACTCCTATCCACTTTTAGTGCACCTATCCAATCAAAAAATGAAATCCAAAATCCTATTTTCAATAGTATTTTAGGCCTGCACAGTGAATATCAGACCCTGTCTCAGTCAGATTAGCATAGTTTAAGCTAAGTATTATTTTCTCCCTCTTATTACTATTTTTATAAAATATATAATTACAAATAAATTTCACAAATTAGTAGCTTATTTATTGCATATTATTTACTGATTTATCAATCTATACCCTTTAACTAAATTAGGAATAAAACCCCAATATTCCTAAAAATGTTGGAAGACTATGAAAGACATAGGAAGATACTTCACTATTCAAAGTTGATTCTTGTAATAAATATTCAATTGATAAAATTTTAAGGTATGTCATTAAATGAGAATCTATGGAAGGTTTATGAGTTTGACCATGAAGAAATTAATTCTACTATCATGAGTAGAATAGATCCTATTAGTTTGTTGGATTTATTTTCCAATGTATGTTGAGTTCTCAAATACAAATTTTTAATTTTATTGAATTTTAAATATTTCATATACAATACATATAAGTTTAAAATTAACTACTTTCTAACATATTTTAGGTTAGTGTTACCAAATAGAATTCCACCTTCATGTGGTTGGCACTTTTATTATATAATTTCATATTATTAAACCTAAGAAAAGATTAATAAAATATTAAGAGAATTTTGACACCTTTATTATAGAATTCCAAATTTTGTTAAGACCATAATAAATACTCTATCTCCTAACCAGGTGGATTTATAAGTTGTATTCTTGGGAACATATCTAATATGCATATATTTTATGTTGAAATTGATATATTTTCAAAGGTAAGTCACAAAAGTGGAAATATCAATTGTAGGACATGAACTTATCTCTTGACTACATAAAAATAACATTTTAGCATTGATAAATATAATATCTTCCTTGAAATTTCCCCTTATGTTTGATCACTATGCTCTAGGGTGAAACTATAGGTAATTGAATTAAACATGAAGGCTTTTTTAGTTCGTGTAAATGACTTGAGGTTTCATTTTACATGCATTTAAATTTCACCTTTAAAATTATAATATTTTTGTATCAAGGAAGGACGGCCATAATAGGCACCTCATCTCCTTATCGAGTGTGATCAAAGGCCAAGAATGTGGTCCTATATTTTGTTCACCACCCATGATATGTTATCAAATCCATTTTTTAACCATGAAGTAATGAAACTACATATATCCAACTATGACTTGAATGTTGACAACATTTGTTGTCAGTGTTTATATGAGCTGAAGTAGATACAAAAATATGTATTCATGTGGTTTCATAGGTCATGGTCCTAGGAACACATATTATTGTCCTATCCCAATGTGTTTTGAGTGATGTATTTTTAATGAGAAGTTAAAGAAGTGTAAACATGATAGTTGGAGGACAAGAACTTGTCCCATGACCACATAAAAATAGTATTTTAGCACTGATCAATATATAGTCTAACATGGATTCATATATGTTTGATCATAATTATATGGTTTGAAATTAGAGGGATTTCAGACATGCATGAATTTTATTTAGTTTCATGTAAATGACATATGATTTAAATTTTACGTGCATCTAAAGTTCACCTAAAAAACTATAATTTTACATATAGGGAAGGACATTATTGAGGCTAAAATAAGTAATCCACGTCCTAATTGGGAATGATCAAAGGAAAATAATTTTTACCTAGACATTATTCATCACCTCTGACATGGTGTTGATGCCAATTTTCAAACATGAATCATAGAAGGTGGAGATATCCAGCTATGGCTTGAATGTTGACAACATTTGTTTTCAGTGTTTCGATGTGATGGAGTAGATGTAAAAGCATGTATCTATGTGGATTTAGAGGTTGAAATACTAGGAAAAAATATGATTTTCATGTACCAACATGTTTTAAGAGATGGATTTAAAACAAGAGGTCCCAAAAGTACATATGACAATTAGAATACAAGAACTTGTCTCTTAACTGCATAAAAATAGCATTTCAACACTTATCAATATATACTCTACCTTGTATTAATCTCTTATGTTTGATCACCATAATATATGTTGTACATATAGGGATTATAAATTCATTTTATTTTATTTTATTTCATTAAAATTAGTTACATTTCTCATTTTACATGCATTTGAAGTTCACCTAAAAACAACAATGTTTGTGTATAGGGAGGAAAATTATTAAGTCTAAAAGAGGTACTTAGTCTCCTGAATGGGAATTATCATAAGAAAAGGAATGTTTATATATGTTATTAACCACCCATAATGGGGTGGATATTCCATTTTAAACCATGAAGCACTAGAGGTGATCTCCCATTACGACTTGAACATTGACAACATTTCTTGTCAATGTTTATGTGTGCCAAAGTAGTTTAAAAAATGTGTAGCCATGTGGATTTGGAGGTCATGGTGCTGGTAAAATAGTTATTTTTATATCTCAACATGTTATAATTGATGTATTTTTAATGTAAGGTCCCAAAATCATAAATTTCATTTGGAGGACAAGAACTTGTCTCTTGACTCCATAAAAATATCATTTTGACGCTTATCGATATATGGTCTACCAAAAAGCTGTCTCTTATGTTTGATGTCATGATACAATTCAAAATTAGAGTATTTTTAAATTCCCATGAAATTTATTTTGGTTTTTTAAAATGACTCATGATTTTATTTTAACATGCACCTAAAATTTGCCTTTAAAACTATAATTATTTTGTATAGGGAAGGATGTTATTAAGGCCAAAACAAGTACTATGTCTCCTCAATGGGCATGATAAGAATAAATAAAAATGGTATTAAACATTATTCACTATAATTAACATGGTGGCAATGCCATTTTTAGACACAAAGCACCAAAGGTGGATATCTTAAACTATAGCTTGAATGTTGACAACGTTTGTTATTAGTATTTTTATGTGTCAGAGCATCTACAAAAATGTCTATCCAAGTGGATTCAGAGGTCATGGTCCTATGAATACATGTTATTTTACTATAATAACATGTCTTAAGTAGTTTATTTTTTAGGGGAGGTCCTATAAGTTTAAATGTTAGTTGGAAGACAAGAACATGTCTCTTAACTGCATAAAAATAGATTTTTAGCAATGATTAGTATATAATCTGACAAAGATTTATCTCTTATGTGAAATTATACTGCTATAAGTTTAAATATATGTCTTTGACACACATTTTAAGGTCCTTTTGGTTCATGTAAATTTCTTATGGTTTTAATTTTACGTGCATCTAAAGTTCACCTAAAAATAGTAATTTTTATATATGGGGAAGGATGTTCTTGAGGTTAGAATGAGTACTCTTTCTCCTAAAAAAACATTATTCAAGGAAAATAACATGGTCCTAGACATTATTCTCCATCCATTACATGGTGGTGATGTAATTTTTAGCCATGAATCATTGTAGGTGGATATTCCAAACTACATCTTGAAAATAAAGATGAGAAGTTGGCCATTTCTATAGATGCAGATCTTAAGTCTCTTATGCTTGAAAATAAAAATAAAATTTATATATAATTTACTATTCATGCTAATAGTTCTAATTAAATTTTCATTATCCATAGAAATTTTATTATTACAATTAAGATATGAATTTTTTTTCATATTTAAGGAAAGGAAGTAGAAGTTATTGATCTCCAATAAATATTCATAGGGTTATAAATCATTTAAATGTTGACAATGGTCAATTTAGACACAAGCCTTCAATAAATTTAAATAATAAAATATCAACCCACAATATTACTATGTCTCATAAGAATGATTGGAAATTAATGCAAAAAATGAATTAATTTTTTAGTGTATAGATATAAAGAGATTTTCAATAAATTAATTAAATTACAATAAACATAATTTGTACAAAATAAATTCAATGAGTTCAAGTGTGTGTGGGTGTGTGCATGTGCGCACGTGCGTGCACACACGCATGTGTCCATAGAATCAATTAAGTCATAAAAAATTTAAAATAATATAATGTTAGGTGGATGCCATATAGGCATACAATGTTAAAAAGGCATATATTTCCATATAGGCATACAACAAACTATCATGTAAGACATAAGATAATCATCAAAAAAATACCTTCTCTTTGTTGTACTTATATAAGGATCTCCCTCATATTATTATTTTATTTATGGAGATTCATCAAATGCCTATATTCCTCAAATATCTTACTACATGTTCTTTTTCACTCATAGCTCTCTTGTAGTTAAACCCATCCATATAAAAATATTGATAGAAAATTTACATAATAGGCATGCTACCAAGTTTAGAAGTTAATTTATATGTGAACTTATTTTAATCTTATACTAATGCTCAATTTTATTTTGATGCTCAACAGGTTCAATGGTAGGTTGAGTCTCATGCACATGAATATGAATGGGAGAAACTCCAAGAGTTTGTACCCTACTCATGATAATGGAAAGGCTTGAAATACACACACACACACACAAAAATTTAAACAAATTTAATAAATAATCTAAATATCATATCTAAATTTTAAAATGAAATTGATTTATAACGCATCACCCCTACTAATCATTCCCATAGGACTATCAGTTATCATTAGATACCCCGTCATATATAATACCTTCATGTCAGTTATATTTTGACAAATACATAGTAATTTTATTAAAACAAATCTATATTTATAATTAAACATTATAGGTTATCACACTTCATTGAGTTATTATGCAAATGAATTTGTAAAGGAAACACCTATGGCTACTCCTAACCATATAGCTAGAAGAGTATCCAATTTGGTCATTAAAAAAAAATGTGATTTTTAGTTGAGTACATATATACAAATAAATATATGTACATGAACCATAATACTAATTTAAAATTACCTTTGTATATGTATACATTGGATGGATAATAAAAATGTATGCACTATCGAATGGTCCATGATCTTCTTGTGAAAAGGATGGGACCCTCTCGTACTGAAACATAAAAAAATACATATATATTATTGAATTGTAATGTAAATTAATTATTGTGTTTTAAATACAGATACATCTAAAATTTAATATGTCAAATATTATTAATTTTTATTCATTTTTTTCAAAATGTAAAATATATAAGATACTTACAAAGGTGAATTTAAAGTGTCTCAATCAAAAGTATGTGTCAAAAATTGTTCAATCAGATCCACATCATTATCCCCATAGAACTACCACCATAATTAGGTTACATCGCATCCTCCTCATTTGAAGGTCCAATGCATAATTCACATTAAGATCTATAATGATGTGTTCAGGCATCAACATTACTTAGAGAATCCCCATGTCCACCCTATCCAACATCAATATAGGAAAGATTAGTTGTATGTAAAATGAGGGTGTTAGTAAGCACCTTAAGTACATGAAAAGTGTCAATATATAAAAACTTATTGACTTAAAATAAGATTGTCTTATAATGATGGGGATTTTAGATACAAAATTTTTCAAGCTAATTAATCACATGACATACACCTAGTCTAGCCATTAGGGATAATTATCCATTAAGACATGCCCCACCTCGCATAGAGTCTAAACTTGTGGAAAATGTCACATGAACACCACTAAGCCACCACCACATGGTGGTATGAAGAAATAAGTGTGTAATATTAACTTAAACTACACTTTGATTGGCATGGAATCAAATGATTTTGACAATTATAATAACCCCCTCCCCCACCCACATTCTCCCCTATATCAGTCCAAAGTGTGGAATATAAAATGAAAATACATTCTAATTGGCATGAAATAAAACTCTTTGGATTGGCATGTTCCTTTCAAAAAGTGAGTTTAACACATTCAATTTTTATAATTTGGCATTGATACTCTTTTCTTTAGGTCCAAGGTTGTGTTTTAGTTCAATTGGTTGGGCCTCAAGTTTCTCATCATTCTCTATTTCATCACTTGTGACATCATTTATAATTATTCGGAAAACTCTATAACATTCATCTAATATGCATGTATTTTAGTTTTTGTGTGACATTTTAAATTCTATCTCATGGTCAATATCCTCTTTAGTCTCAATGTAGATAGATCAGTTCAGATTGGTCTATAGTTAGATAGGAGTAGGGGACAAGGGGAAAGATACAAATATCTAGATCCACCACTAAGAGGCCAAACTACATTAGTTTTAAATAGGATATTAGATATTTTTTACTCTCTTTCTGATCCATTTTGTATCTTATTTAAGCTCAATTCCACATTTGCATTTGATACCAAAAGTATGGTATTATTTAAGGTTGAATAAATCACATAGTTAACCTCACTTTCTTGCTTATTTGATGGTTCATTAAATTATAAAATGAAAACTTGCAAGAGTGACATGAAAAGTAAAGTTTGAATTATTTAGGATCAATATGTGTAACAAAAAATTTACATAACTTGATGTTGGTATTGTCTCCAACTCTTGATCTCACAAAATTCATATTATCTAGGTTTGGATCCAATGAGCTTGAGTAAGAACATTAGAGGATCCTTGTTGGAAAATCTAAGTTTGAATGCTCTCTTTGTTTAATTTTTCAAGGATTAAACTTGATATCCCATCTAATAAATGAGGCAATAACATAATCAATGTTTATCTTGGTCTAAGAAATATGTTCTTGATAAGGCATTTCCTCTTTTTTATAAGTACATTTTCTTTGTCTTAAACTCTTAAAGATTATGGCTATTTTGGATAGCTAAAATTAAACAAAAAGTTCTTATAACCACATTCCAATTACCACCAATTTGAATATTATCCACAAATTATAACTCGAGTCATCTAGTTTTAAATTTTTTTTCAATATGCTAGTGAATCAAAATTAACAAGGCATCAAAAATAGTTATGTAAAGAAAAATATTGTGTTATGTTATAATTAATATTATTGCATTATAATTTTTGGTTTCATTATTTAATTTACATCATGTGTATCTTTGTCCTCATAAATATTTCAAGGATCACATTGATGTCAAATTAATTTCAAAAAAAAAAAAAAAAACTTGTAACTTCTATGTCAATTTTGTTAATATAAATGTAATATGTCCCCAATAGGGTTAATGTTGAAAAATATATAAACTTGTATTCTATATAAATATTTTTAAATAACATACTAAAATAAAAATCAAGTGTGATGATAATATATTTATAAGAAAAAAATATATGTTGGATGTGTAAACACTTGATAGTAAAATATGTTTTCTTCCAAAATTGAACAAATCCATATCAAATGGTTTGTGAGGTATGAGGGCCCAATTTATGGAAATGCTAGCCAAGGTACCATAAAAATAAAATTAGTATGGACATGCTACATCAGTTTTCCTTATGTGGAGATAAAAACAATATCAACATTAAATAGTGCAATGGTTTGATTCTATTAAAGGAGATATGACACAACAACCTCCCTTATGATAGATTAATATATTTAAAAAAATTCTAAACTATGTATAATAATGTTAAATATATCCCTTCATAGTGTTTTTTTAGTTGTATTTGGTGTTTGGTCCTTTAGTTTTTCCTTGTAATAGACTTTTTAATCATGTTTATTTCATTTAATAAAATGGGTGAGTGACCACCCAACCCCATTTTCTTAGAAAAAAAATATTAAATATATAGATAATTTATTTAAATGCAATGACAAAGAAATCTAAACCTATCATGGAAGATAACCTAATCCTCATTATTTCTTAAATTTTTCCTAACCCTAAAGCTAATCTCATATCCTTGGTGCCTGATGTCAAGGTAATTTATAATGCCTTCATATTTTTTAATATATTCACTACAAGGAGTTGCATTTTTTAAATATGCATAGTAAAAGTAGTTTGTTTGTAAAATTCATTGACATTTTCCCTTAGACAAATGGAAGTTTAAGAAATTGAGGAAAATTTGACCATTTTTTTGGCATTTTACTTGGGAAAGTAAGTAAATAGAAGATTCACATGGCCTCTAGATATAATGTTGAATAAAATGGTAGCTAACCTACAATATGTAAACTCTTATTTTAAATATTTTTATTTTATTCCATCCCTTAGATCATATAGGGTCTCCCATATGTGTAAATAAAAATTATTCAGTTCCAATCACAATTTTTAATTTTTGTAAATAATGATTTATATTAATTTATATTTAAAATGGGATACCATGCATAAATTATAATAAAAAATTCAACAAAAAAATTGATTATTAGCTTCAGTACTAATAATAAACTCATACCAATGAGATGTGGGTGAGTTGGTAAAGTGACTTGGTTACTTCAAGCACCACACAAGTTCAATTCTCAGTTTGGTATTGGAGGATATTTGTGGTTATTTGTTGGTGTTATTGGATCGGTTGTGGCTGGTCATTGGTATTATTGGGATCGTTATGGCCATTGATGGTATTTTTGGGCTGGTTATGGCCATTCATTGGTATTCTCAGGCTAGTTATGGATATTGTTAGTAATTATGGTACTTTTGATATATGATCACTTTGGGATCTAAGCCCCTAATTGTGTCCTAGATTAGTTAAAAATTTGGTCAAAATAATATAGGGTAAGGATCCTACCAAAACCATTATATATTAAAAAAATAATAAATTCATGTAGAGAAAAGGCATAAAAATAGTAAAAAATAATTTACAAAAACATCATAATGATAATATAATTAAATGAAACATAATGGAAATAAACTTGCAGCTACTAAGAGGAGTGATACCCAAATAGAAGCATGAAATAATTTAATTTTTCACATTATGATTACAATTTCAAGAATGAAAAAAAATACATTGAGAAAAACAAAAAAAAGAAAACATTTCTGATACTTTTTTTATTCTTCTCTTTTTTATTTTTCTAATGATGTTTCATTCGATTGTAAATCTAACAAAGGGGAGAGATCACAATGTTAGACAAGACATAATGCCCATGAAATCTAAACTACCCCTTTGTGAGTAGGTATCCCATTAGATAGACCTGAGACATTTCACATGCCACTATACTCCTATGTATCACTTTGCTCTCATGTACATCTCTCTTTTGCATACCTTTAGGTATATAGGAAATTGAGGTAGATAGTAAGGTGCATGGTATATTGGAAAATTTAGTTATTAGATATTTAAGTATATCAAAAGGTGGGAGCAACAAGTTAGAGTGATAAGGTTTTATTATAGGAATGATAAAGCAAAATTGGACACCTGAAAAACATTTCAATGACTAAGAAAAAATTATGCATGCTTAAAATTTGATCATCATGTCACATGAGAAATATTTTTCATGGACATATCGCATTGAAATCGAAGTCAAAACTAGGTTAAAATGAAACTTTAGTGCACATGTATGCAATGGAGGCATATATCACTTCAATTAGAATTTGACAAGATAGAGAGGACATGAAGTTTCACCTTATAAGTTAATTCATGTCTTGTATATGTCACCAATAAAAATATAGTATCATTATAGACATACATAGAGTCTAAGGCCAAAAGGTAAGGATAGGTATACATGTGGTATCTAAATCTTCAAATGTAAGGGATGATCTATTTGATGACACATTACAATCATCAATAAAACAAGAAAAGGTAAAGTACACAAGGCCTCAATCTACCATTAGATTAGTACATCATGGTCCAAACACAGTCAAGGGAAACATACATGCCTTCTTTATTTCTCACACTAGACTTAGATCATAAACCACAATAGAGAGTACATGTTGAAACAATAAATTCATTATCAGGAAAATAAATAAATCTCAAAATTTTGGTATTATTCTAGTTATTCATTTAATGTTGATATATATCTATAATGGAAATGTATGGTGGATCCAATTATAGCTACAAGTTCTAGGTTCACAACCCAATATATGAGGCTTTGTAGATTAATTTTTTGAAGTATATCACACATGTTGTGAGCAATGTTATTGTATAACATGCAAGTAAATGTAAAAATTAGGATGCACTATCATATCATATAGATGGATAAATAAAAGGAGTTGCACACTTATGAACATCCTTATGTCATGTGACATTGGCATTATTTTTATTAAGAGTGTTAGTACATCTAATATGATAAAATTTGTGAAACACTCTTTAATATATAATTTGATGAGGTTTTTAATGAGTTGGGGCCACCAAATGTGGTCCACTTCATTATAAATAAAGTTTTTACTTGTGTGGTCACTAGGAGAATTAATATGGACAAATGTGAAACCATGTTTGGAATCCATGTGTAGCGCATTATTTTGCTTTGTCCTTAGAGAACATAAGAAACATTCCATGGTTGAAATAGGTTTTTTAAAAGGCCTATACAATCACCAAGTTTATATACAATCACATAAGAGTGATTATTATGATGCATGCATTCACATGTGGCAAAGAACTCCTTCATTCAGGGATGGCAAGGTTTAAAACCCACTTCCTTGTGTTGTAGACTCTTTTCCAAAGAAGAAATTAATTTGAAATAAATGTTTGTTGCAATTGAGTGGATGGAATATTTTTTGTGAAATAGTTTGAGGGAAGATAGGTTGACTATGTTTCTTTATCATTTTTTTAGGAAGATTAAGATAATTTTTTTGTTATTTTATGAGCCTCTAATTTGAGTTGTGAGACTCATTAATTGGGATAAATATCCAAAGGTTATCTATATGTGTAGACACTAGAAAATCACACACCACAGTTCTAGATGTTGAAAAACCCCTAAAGATCATTTGCACAATTTTTATCGTAAACTTCAGTTGAAACACTCTTTGACCAACTCACTACCAAAAAGAGACACCAAAAACTTAGCTCTCTGGTTGAGTCTAAACTCTAGAAATTAGTATATATTGGTTAAGCACCTGACACCCTTATCACTATGATGAAGGTTTCATCCATGTTTATCATCATGTATATGTTTAAGAACCTTAGGACCAAAATGTTTCTCTTAATTTTTTCTCATTTCTTAATTTTGGAAGAAGATAATAAACTAGTAATAAGGGTATGGTATAAATACCTAGTTGGTGATGCACATGTAATCCAAATCAATGTCGAGAACTCCTCTTTTTCTAGGAAGGAATAACCTGAAAATAAGAAAGCACTAACAAAGGGGATCATTAGAAAGATATTTAAGTGGACTCCCTAGTGTAAGCTAGATCCAAGAAGCATATACTTGCTAGGAGGTTGTCAATCCATTGTTGAAAATAATCAAGTTGGAAATTATAAAGTAAGGCACTTGCATAATATAAATGAAATGCAATACAAGAATAAAGTAGAATTATTTGTTAAAGAAAACAACTAAATCTAGAAAAAGTCAATCAATACTTATGCCAAGATGGGTGAAGTTAGGTTCAAAAAATTATAAAAGTGTCTATGAATAGGTAAGAACATAGAAATTTAGGTTTGGTTGGGGTAAGGGACTGAAAATAACTTATTGTTATTTTTTGCCATAGTGACCATTGATAGTTAGGTGGACCATAAGTAGTTAAGTTGACTTTCGATGGTTAGGTAACTGTCAGTAGTTGGGGGTGATTGTCAATGATTGGGTAACCATCGATGATTGCATGTGTGTTTCTAAAGGTGATAAAAAAATAGTTGAAGAATAGGTAGATGGGCAAATATAGGTTCTATTGAGGATATGGTAGGGATTAAATAAGGTGTAGAGAGTTTAAGAAGGTTA
Organism: Torreya grandis; assembly: GCA_037957365.1. NCBI lineage: Eukaryota > Viridiplantae > Streptophyta > Pinopsida > Cupressales > Taxaceae > Torreya > Torreya grandis. The sequence continues at coordinate 1,753,721 of JARHVA010002942.1, read as the reverse complement.
GGAATGTTAGAAATCCAAAATAACAATGCTAAAGTATTGATATACCTATAGCTTGCTAGTTGATTAATGATTGAACACTGAAGTAATTTTTCTAAAGTAATAGTACTTTGGCCTTGAAATCAAATTTAGTAGAGGTGCAGGTCTCTTTTGTTGATGTTGAGTTACTAAAGGAATATTGGCTACTAGAGAGCTTGAATACCTATGTACAAGAAGATTTTATAGCTTGAACATGGATCATTTTTACCTCCCACTCCCCTCCTTTTATAGGCAAAGAGAGATGGAGGATGGAAGGTTCCCTATAGGGTGAGGTTGTTGATCATGATGCTTGGAAGTTTTTTAGCACTGTATAAGGTGAATATATTAAATGTTTCCTTGTTATCTCACACATAGTTGGTGATGTGTTAAAAAGGTGAAGAGGTGAGGACCTAACTATCGATGATTAGGCTAACCATTGATGGTTAGGCTAACCATCAACAGTTAGGCTAATCATCAAGAATTGAGTGTCTAAAAGTAAAGGGGTCAAAGAAAGGGGTTAAAAGGTTTGGTTACATGTTAAGTTAGTAATTTGATGAGTTAGCTAACTAGGTGGTCAACTAAACTCAAGGTCTGATAGGGATCCTAAGGCATTTTGACAACTAGAACTATCATGTGTAGTTTTCTATTGTCTACATAGTACCCCTTTTTGTTATGTGACTTTGAATCAACAAGCTGTAAAACAAAAATGGATTTCTTGGTTAAAGGTCTACTTTCCCTAAGTATGGGAGGAGTTTTTCTACCTCAAATTAGGAGTTGATGAGGTGAAACCAAAATTAAGTCAGGGTTTGATAAGAAGTAAATGGTGAGCCACTAGGTGGTGACAAAGAGGTGGTTGGGCATTCAGAATGAAAATATGTACATAAAATGCTACTAACTATGATAGTTAAGATCACACATAGACTAAGGTTGTTAATGTTGGTAAAAATAAGGTTGGTTCTAAAAGAACAAGTGATAGGGTCACTAGTCCATAGCATTAGTCATAGCTAATCAGGTGATTCTATAAGTCTTTTAGTCAGGGTCAATGTTCTTGTAGGTATCCAAGTTAGGAAGTATTCCCTTAAAAAACACAAATGGTTTAGTTGTGCACTAAGTGGTGAAAATTCAAATGGTCAACATGGAAAAAATGGTTAATGTGGTCAAAAAGACCAATACAAGGTCATCATAGAATGTGTGAATATTTTAGGTCAAAAATGGCTAACGTCAATGTAGACATGGTCTAATGGTTGGTTGAAGAAGGGTAATCTCCAAAAAAGGTTAAAATTTGGTATGGGGGAGATTATGTGATCTCCAAAATTTGGACACCTAAGTTAGGTGCTAAAAATTGTGTTTTTTTATGAAAAGATGGGCTCTCCTAACCATCAATAATCAAGGGTCCTAGGGTCGACCATCTACGATCATCCTGACCATCAACAGTTAAGGGGAAACCCTAAAAACCCATGGATAAAAAGTGAAAAACAAAAAAAAAACATTTTCACTTCTAACAAGTTTGAACTTAATGTTTTGTGCTCTATCAATTTTTTGATTGTGTATTTGTTTGAGAGTGGTTTAATGAGTGTTTAGCTGAGGTGGAGTTTGTGAATTGGTCGAACATGTTTGTGTTCATGATCAATGGAAACTAGTAATGTACGGTGGATGAGGGCATGACTGAGTAGTTGGACATGGGATCCAACCTCGATAACAATCAAGGAATGAGATAGGAGTTGTATTAAATTATTATTTAGTTTATTAGGTTTGTTGATAATTGAATTTGTGGTAGATTTGATATGGTTATTTAGGGGTTTGCCCTAGGTTATCATTTTGGTAAAATTAGGAAAATTAAATTAGGGAAATTAAAATTTGAGTGAGATTATAGGTAGGGGATAAGTGATAGGGTAGTTTTAGGTATTTTTATTATGAATTTTATTATTTTGGTTTGTTTTTAGGTGGGTATGTTAAGGGTGTTTCCACAAATGATCACACACAATGACCATTGGTAGTTAGACCCAACTATCAATGGTCAAGTATGACCGTTAGTGGTTGACCATCAAAGGAATATGTTCACATGATTGTCGATGGTTGTAAGGACCATCAATAGTCAAGCATTTAGGAAAGGTGGGTTTAATTGATGTTGTAATGTTTAAGGGTAGTGAAAATATCTAGGTAGGGCATTGAAAATAACTAGGTAGGGTATTGAAAATAGCTAGGTAGGATAGATGTTAGTTTTGATGGGTTTAGGTCAGTTGTAGTATAATTTTATAGGTAAGGGTAGAGGTTTATTTAAATTCTAGAGGTAATGTTATAGATGTATTTGTTTTTTTAGTTTGAAATAGGTTATAAAAATTGGATGTAGGTTGGCATTGAGCTCGATTTGGAAAACTAAGTGTGCATGCTAATGTGGTTATTTTGTAGGCATGAGACCAGATCTAGATGAGGGATCGAGTCCCTAAGATCTTTGTGAAGATCCTCAATGGGATGATTGTGGATGAGTAGAGGCATCTGAAGGAGGTTGGCCTTGGGGACATGGTTCATTATCAACACTTGCCATGAGATGTAGCTTTAATCATGGCTCTCATCAAGAGATGGGACCCAACCATGAACACATTTTTGTTATCGATTGGAGAGATTAGCATCCTAATAGAGGATGTTTATAGGATTACATGACTACACATTCAGGGGGAGCCCATTTACCATATTGAGAGTGAGGAGAAGGATGACCATATGAAGTTGTTATATGTTGAGGATTAGGTCCATACTAGGTGGTATTCTGGTGGCTTTATTTATTGGCCATTATACCAGATGGATCCTGAGGACTGATTTTTTATGATGATGATGATGATGGTAGTGTCTTATTTTGTATTTCTTAATTTGAGTAATGGTTGGTTTCCATATATTCTATTGGGAGTTTTAGTAGAGATGTTTTTGGGTAGGACCATATTTGAGTGGGCTCCTATCCTATTGGTCTATATCTATAGGGAGCTGTAGGCATTCAAATCACACAAACATTATGGGATCAATTTTGGGTTCATGCTCTATTGTTAGGCATATGAGTACATTAAGGTGTTGAAGCCATTAGGGATACCATGGGATGGGTACACCCAGGTACACTTTATAATGGTTTTCCTGAGATGGAGAGGATAATATGATTTGATAAGTATTAGAGGTGGTTCTAGAGACATTGATTAGTTTAGAGATGCATTAGAGGGTCTAGTTGTAGGAGATGTGGTGTGGTGGCCATATGTGGGTTGGACTAGGTGGGCTTAGTATAGTTATCACACTCTATCTCTATAGAGTTGGAGATGGATATATGGGCGATGAGAGGGGGAGATAGAGCTTATCCCGTTTAATCAAGTTTGGTGGCAGTTTGGTCTTGTGTATGGGATTTTGGCTCCTTCTCACTATATATGAGAGAGGATGTAGATTTTATACTTTCAAAGATGTAATCATAGGATGTAGTACTAGACCATGAGGAGTTGCCTGCTAGAGTAGCAATAAATGATATTAGTTTTGTTGATGGATATGCATCATGGTATCAGGCTTATATGTAGAATTAACTGGGATGATGGGGGTTAACAAGCCATAGATGTGGATCTTCTTTGGGTATCGATATAGGGTGGTGGCTAAGATGGATAGGCATAAGAAATTGTATAGGCCTAAATTATATGTTTATAGGGATAGGTAGCTAATCTATAGGGCTAAGTTGTCATTTTATAAGGTTAGGTTTCCACCTTGATAAGAGAGTGATATCATGTGAGGATATCTCTTGGTTTAGCGATCTAGGAGAGATATACCTTGAGATAAAGGGTAGGAATGGTAATAGCACCAGTAAGAGGACCACTTGATATGATTTTGATGACATGATACTTAGTTACAATTAAGTATTTGAATTACTATGAGGCTATAGTATTGGCACGGTGTCCATTGGATCCCCAATAGGGTGAAACAAAGTTAGTTTAGCAGGTGGGGTAGCCATGGCAACTCTAGCTCAGTGTGTCTCTACAGTAAGTCAGGTAGGTAGATCAAGGGGACCAACACTAGATAGTAGTGAAAGTGGAGGAGTAGGAGAGGCCATTAATAGTGGTGTCCCAAGGGCCTAATTATATGATGTATATGTTTTTGATATCATCCTACATGTCAATGATGCAAGATGTATATGAGAGAGAGATTTCATACATTGTTACATGTATTTTTTATGATGACATGATGTATGTGATGATGTTTTGTGATGATATATATGATGTATGTTCATGGTTGCATGTTTTGATGTGATGTTTATGCCCATGTTTATGGTAAGGATGAAACCTTTGCCCTTTGGCTATCTTACTTGGACTTCACTACTATGAAGAAAAACCAAAATTTATCTCTCTATTTGAGTCTAAACTCTAGAAATCAGTGTCTATTGGCTAAACACCCCACACCCTTATTACATGTTTTTGTAATAAGGTGATGTTTATGCTCAGGATGAAACCTTCACCCTTTGGCTATCTTACTTGGATTTCACTACCAAGAAGAAAAACCAAAACTTGGCTCTTTGGTTGAGTCTAAACTCTAAAAATTAGTATATATTATCTAAGCACCTGACACCCTTATCACTATGATGTGTGAAGTGAGGGGGTAGTCCCCAATATCAATCCATGTACTGACTTTAGTTATAGATTTTGAGAGACTTAGCTAACCTAAAACCAACCATATACTTCTTTTCTAGTACCCACTTTACAAGCCAAGTCTTCTAACATTTTTCTAACTTAAGGCATAATCCAAAAGAGAGACTAAAAATAACCTTATGACTTAACATAATTTAGTGTGTGTTTTGCCTTTTTGAATTTTTTGTCCTCTCTTTGTTTTATTTGTGAGAAACCTACCTTCTACCATCTTGCCTCCATTACTTTATCCAATGGGGAACCCACCTATATTCTTTCCTAGAGATCCTAACTTTGTTAGGATCTTGGAGAACAACCATATCACCTTAGGGTGATACCTTACATCATGAGCCACTTATGATCCCAACCTTACCTACCACCAACCTAACCTCATCAAAAACTAACACAACCTCACCCAAAATCAATCAAACCGTATGTATCACCTATCAAGCCTCAACTACAACTAATCAACAAATTTTCAACTACCACTTGAGCTAGTTATGATGTTAATGGATCGGATGATCAAATTAGAGTCATATATTTCTAGTACCCATGACCAATCAACCCTCACCTACAACCAATCAAATCTCAACTACAACTAACCAAAAACCTATTAAATACCATTTAACCATCATCATACCCAACCAATAACCTATCAATGACCATTTAACCATTATCATACCCAAACAACAACCCATTAATACCAACTTCACAATTATCATAACCAACCTCAACTTTAATTTATCCAACCTCATCAACTATTAGGTCACCTACCCTAACCATCATATCAACTACCCCAACCCACTTTTAAGCAGTCCTCTTTATCTCAAAAATGAGATTTGGTCTATCCTATTTGTCATCCAACCAACAACTATCAAACCAAATTATCAACCTTACCTAACCTATCAAACCAACCCACCTTATCAACCTTACCCAAGAAATCAAACCCACCCAACCTATCAACTCAACCAAACCTATTAGACCAACTAACCTTATCAAACTAATTGATTAGATCAAAAACTCAAGAAAAATACATCATTGAACCTATTTTTCACCCATTATTGTGCACACCAATAACCAAATACCTCAACATGACGAGACCCATCCATTAGATTTGGTTCTTAGTCAACCTATAACTAAGGAAAATGTGATCTAATGCTTAACCAAACCACTTGTTAACCAAATGCAACCTTATGAAATTTTCTTTGAAATCATAATAAAACCAACCAACTAACCTCTTCCACTTACCCACGTGGAACCAACCAATCAAACTCTACCACTTACCCATGTGGAACCAACCAACCAACCTCTTATACTTACCCACATGGAACCAACCAACCAACCTATTCCACTTACCCATTTGAAACCAACCAATCAACATCTTCCACCTACCCATGTGAAACCAACCAACCAACCTACATCTTCCACTTACCCATGTGGAACCAACCAACCTACCTCTTCCACTTACTAATTTTGTGGAACCTACTATAGAGTAAAAAATACTCTACATTTTATTTTGATTTTTAGTTGTGCACTTCAGGTTTTGTCCCTATGCATTTCGGTTTCAAGGTAGTAAAGTTTTGACACAGAGCATAGGTGCGAGTTCCTTTTTCCCTAAATTTTGTCTAATTATCAAAGTCGCTTGAAAGCTGCCAAGTGTCAATGGCCAAGACTAATTTTTGTAAGTTACTCAGAACATGCCACATGTACCATGGTAACTCAGTAGAGCATGACAAGTGTTGGCATCCACGTTTCAAATTTCTTTTTGAGTTTTGAAAGCTTCTTTCAATAAGCTTTTCTTAGGGGTAAGCAGAAGGTGCCAAGTGGCAATTGTGGAAGGTTTCAATTTGTTTTTCTAAAAGAAACAGAAGATGCCACGTATCCTTAGCTTAAGAAAGTGGAAGCCACCACGTGTCAACATCTGAAATATCTTCACTTTGTTTCATTGATAAGTAAAGACTGTGGTGGGACCTGGGTTTTTATTTATAAAAGTTAGTAGAAGCCACCAAGTGTCACCATCTGTATGAATCTAAAATGAGTCCTAAATGTTTCTACAGTCTAGCTAAAGATCAACAAAAGATGCCACATGTCCCTAACTGAAGTAAATAGAAGCTGACATGTGTTCTTTGTTAAAGATAAGCAAAAAGTGACACTTACCCCTATTACCCTTTTAAAGCTACTCAGGTGAGAAGTGTTGTGGGTCCCATTTTCTGTAAGTTGTTAAAGTTTTGAAGCAGGGGACTGTGACATATGTCAAAGATAGAACGCTCCTAAGCAAAGACATATAAAGAGTATAAGTTACATAGAAAGTGCCATGTGTCTTCGGTAAGTGCCTCAGAAGCTGCCAAGTGTCATTTTTTGGTACCTTTTGAATAATGAGAAAGTTTTCAATTAGAGTAAGTGAAAGATGCCAAGTGTCTTCACCTGTTTCACAGTGGGAAGCATCTTATGCATCTATTTCATCTAATGAACTACAGGGAGATAGAACGTTTCAAATCTAAGAAATATCTTTTGTTAGACACTTCCAGTTTAGTTAGAGTTCAGTTAGACTGTTGGATTGGGAATGTGTAAGTAATCTAGAGCTAGTCTAATGCTATAAATATGGGTGAAGAGATCACCAAATGAAGAGTAGAAGATAGAGAGAATTTTCTACGAGAGATTGTTATCAAGAGATTTTAGACTTTCTTACTGTAGCCAATGATGTCATTTACTTTGTTCTATTTTCTTGAGTTAGAAATTTTATGTAACTGTGCATGTTTATGTGCCTTTTATGAAATTGAAAAATAAATAAGAAGACTAAGTTTTGTGCCTTTGTTGATATTTTCTATGTTATTGCAAAATCATCTAAACTGTGAGCCTTTGATCCTATCTATTCTTATCTTTTACATTGATCATGCCTTGTCTGCTCTTTAATATAATTAAATTTTAAAGATAGCTTCACTGTGCTTAGAATTAAGGGTCAAATTAAATTTAGGTGCATCACCATAGTTAGATTTTCATTCATTGCATTTGTGTTTCTGTTTAATTCCTATCCTTTTTCTCATAATACACTTGAGATAAAGAAGATCTAGCTTCTTTAAAATCTGGAGGTCATTTCAGGTTGCAAGTTCCACATTCCTGAAACTTTCCATTGTTGGTGTTAAAAATAGCACAATTTTAAGCATTAACAATTTTTGGCACGCCTAGTGGGACACCATCTTGAAGTTTCTTTCAAGAGCATATGAACCAGAGAGCTACAAGGAGTTAGAGTTGTGGACCAGTAACAAGATCTCAATCTACTATAAATCTAGGTATTCTGTTTCCGCCTTTGATAACTAGTCCAAGATGAAGAGTCAATTAGTTTATACCAATACCAAGAGTAAATATGGGAGCTCCTATAAACCCAAGGAGTTATGCAAGTTGGAACACTGGCAGTCCTTTGATCCTCCCAATACCACCAGCCACTTGGGATCTTATTCTAGTAAATGCCTTGAAAGCTATGCCCAAATTTAGTGGGAAAGATTTTAAAACACCTAAAGAACATCTGCACAATGTGTCTGATGTCTATGTTATACATGTGGTCACACAGCAAAATATAGCTATAAGATTGTTAGCAGCTTCTTTTAAAGGAAAAGCTCTAGAATGGTACTGATCTTTGACTCCAAATACAATATCTACATGGGATCAACTTGGAGATATTTTCTTTGAAAGGTTTGAAGAAAAGGGTGATAAGTCTTCTTTGTTGCAACAATTGATTACTATTAAAAGCACACCACAAGAAGCAATGACTGACTTCAATTCAAGATTTTAAAAGACTTGGGAAAGAATCCCTGCTACATCAAGACCATTACTAGGTATGGCTATAGTATTTTATCTTAAATCTTTAATTTCAGACATATCAGTAATGATTCAGTCACTTGGAGGTCAAACTCTGCCAAAGGCTTATGACTATGCAGTCAGAGCTAAAAATAATTTAATAGATGCTAGAAAGTTGCCCCCAAGGCCTCCCATGCCCATGTTTCTAGAAATTACCTTACATTTGCCTCAAGAAGCCCCTAATCCTATAGCCCCACCTGTGTCTATGTACACATATCCTTAACAACTTGCTAAAGAACTTGTCCCTGCCCAGTCATTTGAGATGGATGATATCAAGAACATCTTAAAGACATTTTCAAATGAGTTAATTAACATAAAAAGACAGCAGAATCCTTATTCTAAACCCTAATATAAAGGCTACCAAGGAAATAGATTCCCACCATAGCCAAACCAGTATCAGAGTCATCAAAGGCAAAATAACCCTTAGCCAGCAAACCAATTAGTTGTAGTCCCTACACCCTCACAGATTGTTCCCCCCAATCTAAATAGAGAGATTGTTCAAGGGTAGAATAATTATGTAGATGGCACCAATGCCTAGTGTTTTCCTTGTAATAATGCTCATATGCCTAGAGATTTTACCATGGGTAATCTACAACAAAAGGTAGCAGAGCAAAGAACAATGGATGGATAATTTGCAAGTACTTCTAACACTCATGTCTACTAGTCCCCTGGTATGCAAAATTTAGTCCTGATGGCTCAGATGCAAGGGATGTCCTTAAACAAGAAGAATAAATAGCCCCTGAACATGCTTTATTTTCATGGGTTGAAGATGAAGAGTCAGTATTCTTGAATGAAGCTTCTACTTCCAAGAAACTAGTGGTGCAATCAGACTACTATACCAGATCAAAGAGAAGGATGATGGAACAGCTTGAAGTCACAAATAATGAAGCTATGAGACCTCCTCCATTTCAAAGTCATAAAAACATAGCTGCTAGACAAGAAGTGTCTTAGCCAGTGCAGAACCAAGTAGTTGCTGGACAAGTTCAAGAAAAAGCAAGGTACCCTTATTTTCCAAGAACCCAAACAAAGGACCAGTGAATGTGGTGGATCAGCTAAAGAGAACACCAACAAATGTGTTAATGTGGGACATATTAGCTATTCATGAGAAAAAGACATTGTTACAAGAAGCTTTGCAAGGTCAAGTAGTGCTTAAACATACTAGCACCAAGGAAAGACCTACTGATAAAGAAAAGCTCAAAGACATAATTCATCTACAGACAATAGCCCTTTTGAAAAATATAGTAGAGGTAAGTAAATCCAAACCAGAGCCCTTCTATTTGACTCTGATAGTTGGAAAGAAATTGTTGCATAATGCAATGATAGACTTAGGATCTAGTACTACAGTAATGCCTAAGCAAATAGCAGATGCTTTAAAAATAAAGTATGAGCCACTTACTAGAGGAGTCATGTAGCTAGATGGAAAATCAGTGCAAACAATAGGGAGAATTAAATAACTCCCATTACAATTATATATTTACCCCAATATAATTGTCAATCAAGATGTAGTGGTCATAGATATACCCCCTATATTTGGCATATGTTTATTCAGGGATTTCACAACCAAAATAGGAGGATATATGTCACTTGTTTGGTCTCACCTTATCCTAAAAACCAAATATGGTTCAAAGATGAAAATACTATATGAGCCATTATCTAAGGATCACATCACCAATGAACCAACCTCAAAATTAGAGGCAGCTCATGCTATGCTAAATAAGGAAAAAAAGGTCTTTGTTGAAGAGTTGGGTGATTGGACTGAACATGACCAAGAAGAGGAAAATAACCATTTGTTAGCTATGATGCGTAGTGATCTATATGGAAATTATGACTCTACGGGTCTAGGCACTTATGTCATTTTTGATGAAGACCATAAAATCCCAAATGTTTTAAGGGAAGAAACACCAACTACTCAAGAATCTAAAAAAGATTCAGAAATCTAGACCTTAGATTTTGATGGGGCTAGAAGTAAAAGTGGTGCTGGAGAAGGAATTTGTCTTGTTGCTCTAAATGGAGAGAAATTTTTGAGAGCTATCCATTTTCAATTTTCTTGTACTAATAATGATGCTGAATATGAATCCTTAGTACATGGGCTCATATTAGCCAAGAAAAAGGGAGTAAAGAATCTAATAGTAAAAGGAGATTCAAAATTAGTGGTGAAGCAAATTAGGGAAAAGGCAATAGCCAAAAATGTAAGGATGAGATCCTATAGACATAGAATTTGGGACTTAATAGAAGATTTTGAAGCTTTCAATATTGAAGTAGTTCCTAGAACCCAAAATTTTGAAGCTGATAAGATGGCACAGATTGGCTCACAATTTGATCCAGCAATTGGCATATTAGTTAACAATGAGTCAGTAAAAGTTATAGTAAGGCCAACTATCCCAAACAATGATGAGAATTGGTAATTATTTGAAAATGATTCTCAGGTACTCTCATTCTTGCAAAAATTAGGGGAATTTGCTGATCAATTGCAACCAAAAATTGAAGAGGCATATGGAGACCAAGTTATACAATTAAAGAATAATAAGCTTCCCAAAGGCTTGATCATTTTAGAAAACCTATTTGATCCAGAAGATGTAGGCCTAGAGAAGAAAAGGTTCCAAGTAAATAAAGTAGATTATTCTGAAATAGAGGTGAGTAAAGGTAGAAAATTAAAATTTTGAAATTTTGCAACTCAAGAGAAAAGGGAAAGACTAATTGACTTATGCAAAAGATATGACAGAGTCATACCCTGGTGCTATGAAGACCTTCATAGATATAATAGAGACATCATTCAGCACACAATAGAGCTAACTGAAGGATCTAAGCTAGTCAAACAGAAGTAGAGGCCAGTAAATCCAAGGATTGAATCTCTAATGGTAGATGAGTTGCAGAAACTTTTAGATTCTAAAATATTTTTTCCAATCAAACACTTAACCTAGGTATCAAATCTAGTATCAGTCAAGAAAAAGAATGGTGACATAAGACTCTATGTGGATTTAGAGACTTGAATAGAGCATCTCTGAAAGATCACTATCCCTTGCCATCTATGAAACAAACTTTATAGACTGTGGTTGGATTAGAGAGAGTTTCCTTGCTAGATGGTTTCTCTGGATACAATCAGATTTGGTTCACTGATGAAGACCAATACAAGACTGCTTTTACTACCAAATGGGGAACATTTGCATATGCTAAGATGCCATTTGGCCTGTCAAATGCTAGAGCCACTTTTCAAAGAGCTATGGATGTAGCATTTGGGGAAATTATAAATAAAATCAACCTGATTTATCTTGATGATCTTACTATTTTTTCCAAGAAAGTTGTTGATCATTTTGATCATTTAGAATCTATTTTTAAGAAATGTCAAGAATTTGGAATATCCCTAAATCCCAAGAAATGTATCTTTGTTGTACCTCAAAGAAAATTATTGGGACATATAGTATCTAAAGAAGGAATTTCTATAGATCTAGAGAGAGTTGCAGCCATAATGAACTTGTCCCTACCAGTAAATAAGAAAGTAATTCAATCCTTTTTGGGGAAGATTAATTTTGTCAGTCAGTTCATATCTGATTTTGAAGGCTTAGTAAGACCAGTGACACTCTTGTTGACAAAAGACCTGGTTTTCAAGTGGAGTACAGAAGGAAGGCAAGCCTTTGAATAGGTCAAGAAAGCAATTTCAATGGCCCCAGTACTTAGAAACCCAAACTATTCTAAGCGTTTTATAATGTATGTCTATGGAGGAGAGCTCAGTATTGATGTTGTCCTAACATAGAAAGATGATAGATAGGATGGAGAGCATCCAATAGCCTTTTTCTCAAGGACTCTTAAGGAATATGAAACCAGATACAACTTTGTGGAGAAACAAGCATATGCTATGGTAAAATCTCTCAAGAAATTTAGGCATATAGTATCATGAAGTAAGATTATGATACTTGTGGCTCACCCAAGTGTCAGAGAATACATTATGGAGGGTGAAATTATTGAAAAAAGAGCAAATTAGATAACAAAGATCCTTGAATATGATGTAGAGGTCAAACCCACTAAGTTAGTCAGAGGTAGGGGGTTGTGCCAATACATGACTCAAGAGCTTGAAAAGATGATACCTGAAGAAATAAATTCAGAAATGGAAAAGGAAACTGTATTGAGAATACAAGAAGTTGATCATAACTCTTGGGCCACAAATAAGATTCATTTTATGAAATATGGGATTTACCCAAGAGAACTCCCTCAAAACAAGAGGAGATACTATAGGATGCAAGGGTTCCATTTTGTTTTAATTGAACAAGTTCTTTTCAAAAGAAATTTTGATGGCAAACTTTTAAGATGCATAGAGAAAGATGAGGCTAAGAAAATACTGCATGAAATGCATCATGGAGTCTCAGGTGGACATTTTTTTGCAAAGACCATAGCTATAGAAATAAGTGAGGCAGGTTATTTCTAGCCTACTTTATTTACAAACTGTTATCAAATGGTTAAAAAGTGTCAATCTTGTCAATATTATGTGGGGATGAGAAGGAATGCAGCAATGCCCCTTAGTCCTATAATTATTGATGAACCCTTTGCTCAATGGGGTCTTGATTTCATTGAAATGATAAATCTAGTGTCAAGTATGGGTCACAAATGGATTCTAACTGCCATAGATTATTTCACCAGATGGACTAAGGCAGTGCCACTCAAAGAAGCAACAAAAAATGTGATCCTATATTTTCTAGGGAGTATCACTACTCGCTTTAGGGCTCCTCACATTATAATTTTAGACAATGCTAAAGCATTTTTAGGGTCTAAAGTATCTAACTTTGCATCAAAGCATGGAATCTATCTAAAAACTTCTTCTAATTATTACCCTCAAGGTAATGGTTTGGTAGAATCAACCAATAAGAACCTGATTAGACTCATCAAGAGAATAGAGGCTAATCATCACAAGGAGTGGCATTAAGTGCTTAATATAGCACTGTGGGCTGATAGAATTACACCTAATTAAGTGACAAAAATTTCCCCATATGAATTGGTCTATGGCAAGCCTATAGTAATACCTCTAAGCTTGGAGATTCCTGCTCTCCAACTGATAAAATAGAGTGAAATTGATGAAAATGGCCCCATGCAAGTCAGACTTACTAAAATTTTGGAAGTTTAAGAAAAGAGGGATGCAGCACATGATTCAATAATAAAACATCAGAAAATAATTAAAGACTGCTTCGATAAAAAGACTTCAAATCCCCATTTAAAAGTAGGATCAATTGTTTTGAAATGGGATGCAAGAGATGCCAAGTCGGGTCAACACACTAAATTTGAAGCATTGTGGACTGGCCCCTATAAAATTCATGCATGTAAATAGAAAAATTTGTTTGAGCTAGAAACAATGGAAGGCGAACATGAAGATATTCTTATGAATGGGATCTAATTGAAACATTTTAGTTAAGTTGTGTCTCTAATGTATTATAGTTAGATAGTTCCCCTTTCCTTGTTGCTTTGTTTTCCTATTTTTCTTTCCCGCTCTTTCCTTTAAATCAGTGTTTTTGAACATGTAGCTGTGGCTCAGAGTCTTTTTCAAAATTTTCAAAACTCTCGACACATTAAATATCTCTCAAATCCTTAAATTCCCCAAGGTACCTTGCGCAACCACTTTCATGACGTGTCTAAATCGTTGTCCCATAAAGATTTCATAAGATTTGCTAACAGTTATCTAATTTTAATGCCATTTTTGAGACTTGATGGGTCATTAAATACCCCATAACAAGAGTTAAATCTTACAAGTGTCTCAAACATTCTTGTGTCTACTAAAAAATCCTTGTTATCTACAAATTTCAATTCATAGCAAAGCCTGCTGAGTGAAAGTGCTTCCTTATTGCAAAGCTCCATACCTATTATCACAATTCACTATTTACAAGTATAGATATAGATATGGAAGGAGCATAGTCTTCTCAACAAGGGTTTGGGATTTATGAATCCATTGATAAGTTTCTCACAAGAAAATCATATGCTTTAGCCCCTGCACAACCTTTAAAAACTTATCCACAGACTAGAGTCCCTGAAGTTGGATATGCAAATGACCCAGCAAAGGTGAAAGATTTTGTAGATAGAATCATGGACCCAATTCTTCAAAATCCTAGCAAAACTCTTAGAGAAAGGGCACATCAAAGGAGTATTCAGATGGCCAAGACTGGACAATATGAAACATTCACAATGATGATATGGACTTCCCAGCTGGCACAATTCATTGTCCCAGGTGTACATCCATGCCCTGACTTGGTTGAAATATGATTTGAATTGTTTCATGCACCCTTAAATACCATAAAATAGGATCCATTCATAGTGAAAATTGCATTGAAGGCTATCAGAGACATGTTGGCCCTGTATCATGACAAGACAGCCATGTTTCCCACTATTGCCAAAATGCAGAAAACATGGGCAAACGTCAATACTCAATTGAGGTTTCTAAAATCAGAATTGCAATTAGGTGATGATGATACCACTGTGCTTACACTGCCAATAGCAAGAGTATAATTTGCACAAGCTATTCAAGATGCACTTTCCATGATGGCTTTCATTTTTGGAATGAAAGAAGATATAACTATCTATGAAGAACAAATGGCCATCCTCTTTAGATTGAAAACTGTTGACAAGACTCAAGAGTATTGGCTTGATTTATCTGAATAGATTGCATATTCAATGGTTGAACAACTCACCCAGTTCAAATCTAAGGGAATTTTTAGGTATTCTTCTTATCTATTTCATCTCATATTGTACCAAAATTCTGGCATCTTTTCCCAACACATGCATCTAAATATGTATGACCCAAGCTTCGGTCTACATAGAACCATTCCTGTGTCTGCATGGACACATATCTTGTCCAAAACTAGTGACCCATATGAATTTTGGGAAATTTTTGTTGCCCCTAATTTTTGTTATCTGAGCCCAAAACTGGTTGTAAATAGACTATTTCCAAGTGTCTCAAGCCTTATGACCAATTGCACTATCCCTTGTGATTATTTTTTTGGATCCCATCATACTATTATTAGAGTCCATGGTTTTAGTGGGGAACCAATGTTGCTACCTAAGATTTTGACCCTTAGGTTAGCATTCTTAGAGATCACCAAGCAGGTTTCTATGGTAGATAATGAATATGGCTCTGGGAAGAAAAAAAAGAAAATGTATGACGTTCCATGGGTAACAAACAACATGGCCCTAGAGGTCAGAGATGTTGAGATCATGTTGCTAAGAAAGCTAGCCTTCCTAGGTTTCTCTTTAATTGAAGATAAATGGGGATATGACCCCAATGGTTTCATAACTTCATGGGTCAGGAATAATAAGGTTGCTTGCCAGAATTGTACATGAGGGCCGTCCCTTTTCGGAAAACAAATGAAATCCTAGGGAAGATATTCTTGATTTTTATATAGAATTGACAGATTTGTCCCTTCATGAAGATAGGCCATGGGAAACTCTTTATGTTAATCAAAGGGATTTTGATCCTAAAATCAAAATGACTTCTGGTTTAAGAAAAGCATTAAAGAATAAAGATTGGAATATTTAGAAAATAAAAGCCTATTAGAGATATAGGCAAGAGATTTGTGAGACAACACACTCTTTTGGAAATGTAGATTCAGATGAGAAATGGGAAGAACTCTGAGATGAATGTCATCTATCTCCTATCTCTAGCCCTGATACAAGCAATTTGTAGACATAGGGTGGAGAGCCAGAAACCAGAGTAGAATCTAGTCAAACATTATAGACCCCAGGACAAACCTCAGCTACAGTAGCTGTAACTGTTTGGCCCCAATCTCTCAGTGCCATTGAAAAACAAAAGAGTGTGGTATCTTCACCACCAAAAGCTTCTCCATCAGCGTCAACCCTTGGAGTTCCCAATTTTACACAATTACCATAGCAACAGTGGTAAATGTTGAAGAGAAAGAAGCACAGCTAGAAGAAGAAACACCAAGGAAACATAAGAGAGTGAGGTTTCAACTTGATTCAGAGGAGAGAGCAGAACCCTCACAACACCAACCATAGATTACTTTGGTTGCTCTTTAGGTGAGTATTGTTTCTCCTTCTTCTTCTTAATCTCTCTCTTCTCCTATAGGGGTGATGATTCCATCTAGCCAAATAATTTCCCTTGCCACCTCTATTGTGCCCATTTCTCATTTTGCCCCATCTATGCATACTTAGGCCATATCATTATCTCATTTTTCCCCCTCTATCCCAAGGAAAGTACCTCCTCAAATTTCCCCTAGCCAACATTTGGCTATTCCATATGGCTTGCCACAAGGTTATCCTTTTGTGGGTGGGCACATTGCCTCTCCTTCTACCTTCCAAACTCAAGCAGATACTGCTAAGAAGGCTAGAGAAGCCAAGATGGAGAAAAAGAGGATGAAAGATAATAAAGTCTTGGCTACACCACATATGAGGTCACAATTTGACCCAATACAATAGCAACTAACAGTGACCCATTTGTCACCTAATATAATCAATCCAAATGAGTAGATGTAGCCTAAAGATTACATAATGAATGCGGTGGCAATAGACATGTCACTTTTTAGACCCCAAGATAAGATTGAGATACTAAATAAATCCACTTCTACAGTAGCTAAGGATTATTTGAAAATATCAAAGAAGCTACAAAAGATGGCTGCTGATCTAGCCTAAGAGAAGGCAAACTGTAGTAGTTTGACTACAAAAATAAATACCAAGAATAATGAAATAGAGTTTCAACAAACAGTTGCAAGATATTATTTCTCTTCAGACTCACTAGGCTGTTCAGGCCCAAAATGATTCTTTAAAAGTAGGGCTAATGCAAGTGAAAGATGTAGTGACAACCTTGAGGCAAAAAAAGGCAGCATTTTAGGAAAAATGTGAGGAAAGCTTGCTAAAGGTCACTCAACTTCAACAGAAGCTGCTGAACAGGCCCAACTTCAAGCCAAGTGACAAATGATAGAACAGTTAACACTTGAGTTGGCTAATAGGCCAAAGAATACAGGGGTTTTGAATTTGGTTAAGGAACTTTATGTATCAATATGGAAAAGAATCTCTGAGGAGATTACTCAGCTCAGACCCTCTTTAACCTTTTTGCTAAATGCATAGAAATTGTACAAAAAGGTGGAGACTTTAGTTGAAGCCACTCTATCCACTGTCTCTTTGAGAGTGTTTGACTCTCAAATGCTACTACAAAATCTATATGATGCAACTGATGGAACATTATTAGCGGTAGGGATTAGTGATAGAATGATCACTACCAAAAGAGTGAATGAAGTTCTCAATTGCAATTCCACAGCAGTTAAATGTGAAGAACTTCTAAATGTGGTGAAAGAAGGAATCAAAGACATAAAAAAACACATTGAATATTTGGTGTGATTGGGTCTTCCCTCCCCTTTTCCTGATATCAATATGGTGTTGATGATTGATGAGATTAAACCTTTATTGTTAACTAGGCAAAATGATCGTGTAGTCTTTCAGGGTTTAAGAGATGATTCATCAGTGCCTAAAGTAGAAGCTATTTTGATTCCCATTTCCCAGCTTAAATTTCAATTGAAGGCTGTAGTTCATATTTTGCAAAAAATTTCACACAAGGATATCATTAACCTTGATTTAACCTTTAACAAATTTCAAAATAAGCAGGGATTATCTGATGATGAGTGGTTTGTTTATCAGACAGCCTTACTAAAGTTGTGATTTTTGTCACATTTTTATACATTCTTTGGATTAATTTTGAGCAGGCTCAAAAGTCCTCAAGGTCACCAAAAACTATAGAGTAAAAAATACTCTACATTTTATTTTTATTTTCAGTTGTGCACTTCAAGTTTTGTCCCTGTGCAGTTTTGGTTTCAAGGCAATAAATTTTTGACACAGAGCATAGGCACAAGTTCCTTTTTCCCTAAATTTTGTTTAAGTATCAAAGTTGCTCAGAAGCTGCCAAGTGTCAACGGCTGAGACTAATTTTTGTAAGTTGCTCAGAACATGCCATGTGTACCATGGTAACTCAATGAAGCATGACAAGTGTTGGCATCCACATTTCAAATTTATTTTTGAGTTTTGAAAGCTTCTTTCAATAAGATTTTCTCAATGTCAAGCGGAAGGTGCCAAGTGGCAACTATGGAAGGTTTCAATTTGTTTTTCTAAAAGCAATAGAAGATGCCACGTATCCCTAGCTTAAGAAAGCAGAAGCCACCACGTGTCAACATCCAAAATATCTTCACTTTGTTTCATTGATAAGTAAAGACTGTGGTGGGACCTGGGTTTTTGTTTCTAAAATTCAGTGGAAGCTGCCAAGTGTCACCATCCATATGAATCTAAAATGAGTCCCAAATGTTTCTACAATCTAGCTAAAGATCAACAAAAGATGCCATGTGTCCCTAACTAAAGAAAATAAAAGCCACCATGTGTTATTTGTTAAAGATAGATAGAAAGTGACACCTACCCCTGTTACCCATTTAAAGCTACTCAGGTGAGAAGTGTTGTGGGTCCCATTTGATGTAAGTTAAAGTTTTGAAGCAACGGACTGTGACAAATGTCAAAGATAGAACGCTCCTGAGCAAAGACATATAAAGAGTATAAGTTACACAAAAAGTTCCATGTGTCTTCGGTAAGTGCCTTGAGAAGCTGCCAAGTGTCATTTTCCATGATACCTTTCGAATAATGAGAAAGTTTTCAATTAGAGTAAGTGAAAGATGCCAAGTGTCTTCACCTATTTCATAGTGGGAAGCATCTTGTGTATCTATTTCATCCAATGAATTGCAGGGAGATGGAATGTTTTATATCCAAGAAATATCTTTTGTTAGACACTTCCAATTCAGTTAGAGTTCAGTTAGACTGTTGGATTGGGAACGTTCGAGTAATCTAGAGCTATTCTGATGCTATAAATATGGGTGAAGAGATCACCAAATGAAGAGCAGAAGATAGAGAGAATTTTTTGCGAGAGATTGTTATCAAGAGATTTTAGACTTTCTTGTTGTATCCAGTGATGTCATTTGCCTTTGTTCTATTTTCTTGAGTTAGAAAGTTTGTGTAACTTTGCATGTTTCTGTGCCTTTTATGAAACTAGAAAATAAATAAGAAGACTAAGTTATGTGCCTTTATTGATATTTTCTGTGTTATTGCAAAATCGTCTAAACTGTGAGCATTTGATCCTATCTATTCTTATCTTTTACATTGATCATGCCTTGTCTGTTCTTTAATGTAATTAAATTTTAAAGATAGATTCATTGTTCTTAGAATTAAGGGTTGAATTAAATTCAAGTGCATCACCATAGTTATATTTTTTTCATTACATTTGTGTTTCTATTTAATTCCTATCCTTTTTCTCATAATACACTTGAGATAAAGAAGAGCCAGCTTCTTTAAAATCTGAAGGTCATTTCAGGTAGCAAGTCCCACATTCCTAAAACTTCCCATTATTTGTGTTAGAAATAGCACAATTTTAAGCATTAACACCTACCATTAACTAAACCTTACCAACCATCAGCCCAACCTTAACAACCATTAACCCTACCTTACCTATCATCAACTAAACCAACCCTACCATTAACCCAACCAAACTTACCATCAACCTAACCTTACCTATAACCATCCACCCAACCTTATCTCACCAACCAAACCAAACAATCAAACCAACCCAACCAACAAACCAACTCAACCATTTATCTTACCTCTATCAACCAATCATACTAACCTCTACACCAAATCAATCAAACATAATCAAGATACCTTTTCACTCAACCATAACCAACCTATCTACCAACCCAAACCAATATCACCCCATCCAACCTACAAAACTTACCCTAACCTACCAAAATTAGTTCCCACAACATTTTCCTAGCCTTGATGTAATAAAGGAAAACCCACCTGCCCCACCACCTAAAAACTTGACCTACTAACCACTAACGACTAACAAATAACACCCTTTTTTTAAGGTGGATGAAGTCATCTTCACCTCACCTAAACCCTCTTATTAACCAACACCTTCACCTTTGGATAATTTTTTACCATCTTTGACCATCCATAGAAAGATCAAATTGGAGGAACTTTCCCTCCATAAGGATTTGACCATTTATCAACCCAGACCATACCTTAACAATTAACCAAACTAACCTTTGGCATTTTTTTGCCTCAACCTATCAAACCAACTTATCAACTTACCTAACCTATCAAACCAACCCACCTTATCAACCTTACCTAAGTAATAAAACCTATCAACTAACCAACCCTAAACTATTAGAGATTACCTTTCTCCTTCACCCAACCAAACTTATTGGAGAATCACCTTCTCCCCCTACCTAGTGGAGTCACCTTCTCCACCAACCTACCTAACTTTTGGAGATTACCCTTATCCACTTTACCAACCATTTTTTCCTTCTAAGGATCAAATCATACCTTGGATACCCAATAAATCACCAACCAACAACCCTACCTTAACCATGAAACCATTAGAGATTACCCTTCTTCATCAACCAAACAACCAACCAAATGAATTTAACCTTAGTCATTTTGGTCCACCTTTTTTAAATTTTTTGTGATCACCAACTATTTTGGAGTCACCTTCTCCCCAATAATTAGAGACTACCATTCTCCACCAACCTATTTAGGAGTCACCTTCTTCCCCAACCATTGGATATTACCCTTCTCCACTAACCTATTTGGGAATCACCTTCTCTCCCAACATTTAGAGGGTACCTTCTCCATCAAACCAAACTAAACCAAGTGGTATACCAAATTAAGGAAACCCATTTGGACACCACCCAACCTATTTGGGATTCACCTTCTCCCCTAACCATTGGATATTACCCTTCTCCGCCAAACTATCACCTAACCAACCTCACCTTTTATATCAATACAAATATTTTCCACATCTAATCAAGTGTCAAAAAGTAACTAGGGGACATCTAATCCCCTGATTGACATTAACCATTTATGTAAGCATGGATATGGGGCATATTATAACCTCAACCTCGTCAAATGATTTTACATTTGCATGCATGTTCTTTTGTTAAACAAGTTCCTTTTCATCTTGTGTCTTGTGTCTTTATCTCTAAGGACGCCTGATTAAAAATAGGATCATGTGATTATCCATCACAACCTTAGCCTAATCCTAAGCATGGATACCATGACTCTACCCATGACATGATCCTCATGATACTTTCTACTCATTTTTAAAATGGATTCCCATGGTAATTGTCACTTAAACCACCTCTTTTACCCATCATCAATATCCTTGTGCTATGGTTTTACCTTCACAAAGGAAAACATTAGGCCTATATAGTCAGTCTATGTCTAAATTGGTATATAAATAATTTGGGATACTAAACTATCACTTGGGTCAATACCTATAGCATGCAAACTATTCCCTTGAAGGAAAGCTACCCAAAATCTAAATTACTTAAAAAGATAGATTGCTCCCTTAAAGGAAAGCTATCAAATATGACCAATCCAAATTTAGACCACTCCCTTGAAGGATGGATAAGTCAAATTTGTCAAAAGTAATCATTTGAAGTTTTCCACATTGATCAACTTCCCAAACATATCAAACTAAGCAATAACAGACCCTATATCAAAATAAAAAACAAGCAATCCTAAGAAAGTTACAATCAACTTTCACAATAACATCAGTAGACTTCCTACATCAATCAGTCTATACCTAGAATACATTATAGACTTGTCTGTTATGGTTCTCAAGTCACCTATAGAAGGGGAAAGTCATCCCCATAATAAGTTTGCCCTAACTATCACCCACTACTTATCATCCATCTCCCCTTTTTTCCTCTACAAATCAAGGAATTTTTTAGCTTACTTGACACCATGTGATCAAGCTACCTTTATTTAACCATCAAACTAACAAAAAAACAAAATCATGATAGGGGTTTATGTTCATAATCCCACCCATCTTACCATCATGGTCTTTGTAAATCATAGCATTTAGCCTCTTTATACTTTCATGACCACTTAAGAAGATGTGTCTTCCCCCTTTTGAGTCATTGAAACCAACCCATCAAACTAACCAATTAGTGAACCTATTTAGGAGTCACCTTCTCCCCAACCTTTAGAGATTACCCTTCTCCAATCTATCCTTACCTTAACCATGAATCATTAGAGATTACCCTTCTCTTACCAAGCCAAACCAACTGGTACATCAAATTAGGGTAACCCATTTAAAACACCACCTAACCATTGGGGAGTCACCTTCTCCCCTGACCTTTGGAGATTACCTTTATATTCAAAACTCCAACCATTGGAGATTACCCTTATCCACCAAACCTTTTACCAAAACTAAACCAAGTGGTAAACCAAATTAGGGTAACCCATTTGAATAACACTAACCAACCTTTGAAGAACACCTATTCTCCATAAACCAATCATGAACCATTAGATAATTCCCTTTCCAACCAACCAACCAACCATTTGACCACATCCACCTCGATGTTGGTCATTTTTGACCCAAACTATTCATATATTTTATGACAACCTTACCTTGGTCCTTTTGATTACATTGATTACCTTACCATGTTGAACATTTGAATTTTCACCACCTCATGCATATCCAACCATTTATGTTTTTCAAGGGAGTACTTCTTACCTCAGATACTTGTGAAAACACTAACCTTATCTAAGAGACATATAGAATAACCTGATCAGCCATGACTAACGTTGTGGATTGGTTATCCTATCACTTGTCTTTATAGAACTAACATTATTTTTACCAACATTGGAAACTTAGTCTATGCACAATCTTGACTATCACACTTAGAGATATTTTTTGCATAATTTTGTGTCCTTAATGCCTAACCTCACCTACCACCCTTCTCACCTACCTTCCCATCCACTTAATCACTCATCAAACTTGTACTTAATTTTTTTTCACCTCATCAATTCTTAGTTTGATGGGGATTACCTCCTCCCATACTCAGGACAACCAATCCTTTGACCTATAATCCATTTTTTCAACAACTTGCTAATACAAACTATATAACAAAAAGGGGAAAATATAGACACTAAAAAATTGAACATTATGGTTATAGATGTCAAAACACCCCTAGGGATCATTCATATACTTTCAATCATAAACCTGAGTCAAAACACTCTTTGACCAACTCACCTTCTAACCCACCTTGACTGAACTTAACCCTTTGACCTTGACCATTTACCTTTTGACCAAACTTAATATTCAACTACAGATGGTTATCACAGTAACTATCAATGGTCAACATAGTAGCCATCGATAGTCATCTTTAACACTGATGGTTGACTATCAAACTATCAAAAAACCTAAACACTTGATTCATATGTGAGCTAACACATCAAAAATTTAATTTGGTCATCTAGCTAATGCATCTACCTATTAAATTTAGGAAGTAAGCACATCTCTTATTTTGCCTATAAAATAAGGAGAACAAGACCAAGAAAGGGATGGATGATCTATTTAGACAAGGCTTCTTCATCAGGATTTTATTTTATAGGTCTTCCTTCCAGCCAACTAATTATCATAATAGAGACCTAACACTCTACCAAAATTAATTTGTAACCACATGCATTGTTACTTTGCCAAAATTCTTCTAGGCTTCATCAACATTTTCAACTAATTTCAACAATCAAGCTAAGTACCTATCTCTTATCAGGATTAGTAATTAGTTTCTTTGTTTTATTATTTTCTACCTTCTAAATATTACCCCTAGCATACAACTAGTACTAACCTTCACCAATCTATTGACCCCTTTTTCAACTTGTTTGTAGTCCAACTTTTTACCTTAACTAGACTAGTCAACTATCAAATTATTGATGATCAACTATTAAACTATTGATAGTCACCCTGACCACTAATGGTTGACTATCAAACTATTAATAGTCACCCCTAATTGTTGATGATTGACTGTCAAACTACTAAAAGTCACCTAGCCTTCAATGGTTACCTCTAACAATTGATGGTCACCCTAAGTGCCAACAATCACTATGTGAACCAAACTAGTAAGCATTAATACCCACCAACCTTAACCAAACCCTATTTTCTTGACCTCTATCACCTTACAGACTTGAAATAACAACTTGACCATACCTAAACCATTTTTTGATAGCTTAACATTTACCTTAATGTTATTTTGTTATAACACTAGCATTTCTTTGAAAAGTATTTATTTCTTTAGATCTAGTACTTTTATGTTATGCAACCTTTCTTTTCAATATTAACTTGTTTCATAAAGTGGATTGATAGCCTCTAAGGAAGTTACATACTTCTTAGATATAGCTTGCTAGGAAATCCACCCATCTACCTACCTAACCAACCCTTTTCTATTTCTATCTTATTGTAAGTCATCTTCCTAAGCCAAAGAAGAGTATCTACAACTGTTTGGATTATGAAACATGCACCACATCTAGGTTCTACTAACCTCTACCCCTCTTTCAGTTTTACTTTCTTCTATAAATAGATAAAATGCAAAATTTGAGTAAAATAATATGATCTAATGAATATGGCCAAATATGTTATTAAGAACATACTTCAGAATAATATGTCCAAGTACATGTCATTATGGGAGATAGTTGATAGAATATGGGATCTATAAATGCATTCTCCCCTCCATGTAGCTAATATTTCTTGAATCCAATGTTGTTTTTTATCAGCTTATTTCTTGATGATATAGAGGTCACAGAGGGGATATTTAAATGTATGAATAGATTATTTTTTAATCAAGATAAGTGTAAGGTAGTTATTGGAGAGTTGTTAATGTAGAAGTAAGCAAAAAGTTTCTTCTCTACTAAGGTATCCACCATATGAAGAAATACCTTTAAATGATGAATAATTTTGTTCCACATATGTATGCTAGAAGTGTTAGATTTTTACTAAATTGTGTATGTTAGAATGTTGACAAAGTCTATTCTTAGAGCATAATGGTGGAATATATTTGGAAAAAAAAAACAAAACACCTTTGATGAATAGAATTGTGCATTTTGAGCTAACCATGTAGTTTATTCACTTACAAGTGTAGTTGGAGTGTGTTAAAGCATATACATTAAAAAAAATTCAATTGACTCGCTCAAGAATGAATGAATGAATGAACGAATGAATGATTTGGTGTTTTTCCACCAAAATATTTCCTTGAAGATGAAGAAATTTCAAGTTCAAATTCTCAATTCTTATGGAAAGTTGATTGATATTCTTGTAAAGTATTATTTTCAATTCATATGAATTATATTTGATAATGTTAGGTACCACTGAGGAAGATCAATTGATTGACCTTGATGAGATCGATCTAGAATATAAATGGATTGAAGATAATGATTGTCCTATTTATGATAAAAATGACTTCAAATTATAGATAAGGTCGGGTATGACACTGAGGTCATCTCTCAAATTAGGAGAGGCTTTAACCTTACAACATCAACATCCAGAAGTTTATTAATCCATAGTATACCTCATTTCCATTATCTCTCTCCCATTTATATTCATTTGTAAATGGAAATAATATGTAATTTTAAATCCAAATTAATTAAATTGAATAGTATGTAAATTAATGAAAGTAAATGGTTAGCTAATTTTGATGGTGTAAAATATTATTTATATTCATCTCATAATATATATATATTCTCTATGTAATTTAAATGCCTATGTATCACTATGCAATGGAAATACTTTTAAATTACACACACACACACACACATTCTCATTTTGTCTTATCAGAATGTGCCATGATCTATTAGAATGAGCCACAATCGAGGACTCAATGGATTTGAACATACTACAATCTTAACATGTAAAATATAAATACATAAAGAGAAATCCTTGTTGAAATAGAGGAACCAAACATGAGCATAATAATTAGCTAGTATTTAAAATGATAAAATGGTTTGAGGATAGGTACATTAAAAGTAAAAAGAGAGACATAAGACCACCTAAAAAGGTGGAGCATCCATATAAAAATAGATTTCATGATCAACTCATGTCGAACCTGAGAAATCATATATATCCTAAAGACCTCATTATTACACCTAAATAAGATAAATACATGTGTATGAAAAACCAAAGATGACACCTAGAGGATGTGCCCTGACTACAGAGAACTCAACAAGTACATTATCAAAGATAAGTTTTTGATTCATATCATTGATTATTTTCTAGATGAATTGAATGGTGATCTTTATTTTACCAAGATAGATCTGTGTTTTGGGTATCATCAAATCCAGATCCATAATGAAGACATACCCAAAACCGCTTTTAGGACTCATGAGGGCCATTATGAGTTTTTAGTTATGCCTTTTGGTTTAATAAATGCACCATATACTTTTTAAATTTTGATGAATATTGTTTTTAAGCCATTTTTAAGAAAATTTGTTCTGGGATTCTTTGATGATATCCTCATTTATATTAAAAATTGGGAAGACCATTTACAACATGTGAAATAGGTACTCTCCATTTTGGAGCAAAATCAAGTATATGCCAAACCTTAAAAATGTACTTTTGAGGCTGGTGAGATTGAATATTTGGGTCATTTGGTGTCTTATGAAGGAGTAAAAGTGGATCCTAAAAAAATCCAAGCAATGGTGGACTGGCCAATTCCTAAGACACTCAAGCAACTTTGGGGATTTTTGGGGCTTATTGGTTACTATCACAGGTTTGTCAAAAATTATGGTAGTATTGTGCCCCACTCACCTCTATGTTTAATAAAGACTCATTTTAGTGGACTAATGTAGTTACCCAAGCATTTGAACAATTGAAATTGGCTATGTGCACTACTCCAATATTGGCTACTCGTAATTTTTATAAGACTTTTGTGGTTGAATGTGATGCATCTGGGTATGGTATGGGTGTTGTACTCATGTAAGAAGGTAGACCACTTTCATTTGAAAATTTTCAACTAAAGGGTAAAAATTAGAACAAGCCCATCTATGAGAAGGAAATGATGGCCATTTTACATGCAATAAAACAAGGGAGACCTTATTTTATGGGTCAAGACTAATCACGATAGTCTCAAATATTTTTTATAGTAAAGTTTGTCATCTGAAGAAAAATAGAAATGAGATTTTTAGGCTATTATTTTGAAATAGTCTAAAAAAAATGCAAGGATAATGTGGTGGTATATGTACTATCTAGAAAAGATGAATCAATTGAGGCATTACTATATACCATAATTATTTTATAGGTAAATTGGCTATAAGAAGCATGATAAGAATGGGAACATGATAGTGCTACCCATGATTTGATTCAAAATCTTTATCAAGGTTTAGGTGGATTTGAAAAATTCATATGGAAAGGTAATGCATTATGGTATAAAGATAGATTGTACCTATGTCAGAATTCTCTTCTTAAACAAAAAGTCCTTCAAGAACTTCATTCAAATACAATTGGGGGTCATTCAAGATTTTTGAAAACCTATCACAGAATCAAGTAAGATTTTTTTTGGGAATGTCTCAAGGGGGATGTCTATAAATATGTGGCTGAATGTATGATCTATGAATAAAACAAAGGCAAAACCATCAAAATCCCAAGTCTTTTATAGCCTTTATCCATCCCTAACCAGCATTGGGAAGAGATATCTATGGATTTCATTATAAGGTTACCAAGATTTGATGGTCAAAATGCTATCATGGTTATTGTAGATCATCTCAGTAAGTATTCTCATTTTTGTTCATTATCCCATCCATTTATTTTTAGTATAGTAGCTATTGCTTTTCTCAATATAGTTCAAAAATTGCATGGGACCCCTAAGATCATTGTTAGTGATAGAGATCCCATTTTTACTAGTAATTTTTAGACTAAGTTATTTACATGTTTGCATACCCAATTGGCTCATAGTTCATCCTATCATCCTCAATTTGATGGACAAATTAAGGTATTCAATAAATGTTTGAAAGGATATCTCTATTATTTTGTTTCTAATAAATAGGATAAATGGGTTCATTGGCTACCACTTGTTAAATGGTGGTATAATACTTATGTTCATAGTTCTTCCAAAATGTCTCTTTTTGTGTCACTATATGGATACCACTCTCCATCCATCACTTCAACCTTGAAGGTCTATCCTAAGATTTGTGTAGTTGAAGAACATATTCACCATCAATAGGAGGTCCTTACAAGTTCATGTAAAAATTTAGTTATGGCCCAAAATTGCATGAAATAATAGGTAGATCAACATAGAAGTGAGAGGCATTTTGACATTGGTGATTGGGTCTTTATTTTCTTGAATCCATACAAACAGATGTCATTGAAATAATAAAACAAGGATAACAAATTATCCCCTAAGTATTATGGGCCTTATCAGATCTTGTATGGTAGTGTGGCATACAAGTTAGAGTTTCCCTCATCCACTCGCATACATCTATTATTTCATGTATCATTCCTAAATAAATTCATTAGACATAGAGTTACCACTCAAATAGAAGTACCAGAATTAGATGAGGAAGGTAGAGTTGTTTTGTATCCTAAGGTGATCCTTCAAAGGTGTACTAAGCAACTACATTATAGAGCAATTACAAAGTACCTAATCAAATGAAAGAATCTACCATGTGAAGATGCCACTTGGGAGGATGAAGCATTTGTTTAGTAGCATCTAGATTTTCCATAATGTTGAGGAAAACATTATTTTGAAAGGGAGGGGCTTGTTATACCCTTAAACATTGGTGCATCTAGGAATATATGTGGCCGACTTGTGGGTTACATACCTCTTTTATTTTCTAGTTACATTTCTCTATGTTCTTAGATAGGTCAGCCTATGGAATAACCTTGGCTAAGTAGACTATATATAAGAGGTAGTGGTTAGTTTTGTATTAGTGCATTGATGTGGAGGTTGCCCCCTCAAGTGACTTTGATATATTATCCAGTATTATATTCTACTATCAATTACACTATGTGATCTCTCATATTTGCTTATTATATGAAATATAAATTCATTGTGTGAATATCTAAGTAATTTCATTACAGTGTTTTTCACTTTACTAAATAATGTTAGTAGTTGTTATGCTTCATCACTACCACTAGATCACAAACAACATTATGGTGAACACTTCACTTAACACCATCCTTTGTTTTATAGTAAATTTGGCACAAGGTTTGGTTGAATCATTTGTAGTTGGTTTACATCGTCAATGATAGTGACAACTAACAACTCTTCAATTGTATTTTCTTTTGGTCACTTTGTGTTTTTCACTAACACAAACAGCCATTCAACGAGTTAACAATGAACTCAAAATTGTGATTGGATTCCTTCTCCGTTTCCTACAACATCCTATGATATCAAGAAACTAAGTTGAAATACATGTTTAAATTTGTGTGTTTATGATAAAATATCCTCCCTAGAATGGACTAACATATTTCAATGGATGTCAAGTTCTCCTAATAATGTGTCCTTAACTAAATCTTTTAGCTTTATTCAATATTCAAAAGATATTTATATAAGTTTAATCTTTTACAATTGAAGATTCAACCTTAGTCTCTTTCTCTCTCCTATTCTCACTCTTTTATCCTAATCAAAATCTATTTAGGTAATGAAATTATTACAAGTCATGTCCACATATCCACATGCTAATGGAACTAACTAATACTATGTTTTAGTAATATTATCTTCAGATTTTAATATGTATGGGTATGGTGTATAGTGTTGAAGCATTAGATGTGGTATCCATATCATAATAGGGAATCATGTGGGAGTAATATCAACATTGAATGCTTCCATCACCCTATTATACATCAAACAAAATCATACCAATCATAAGTTAATAAATATTTAAAAAATTAGGCTATGAAATTTTCTCTAACAAACCATTTGGATTGTTATCATGATTCACAACTTCCATTAAATACCTAGATAAGTGAAGAACAAGAAAAAACTTGTGGGGATTGCCATTTTTTTCATAAGTTCAATTGAAGACTTGAAGAAATAAGGAGCATGTCTTATTACTATTGAAGTTCACCATACTAGTTTCATCTCCTTATTTATTACCTATAATCATGTAAGTTGACCTTTTTATTATTATTTATTGTATATTGAACTTTGTAAGTTATTATTACTTATTTTATAATTCATATGCAACTAAACTTTGTAAATTGTTATAAATTAATCTAGAAAATAAGATGAAACCATTTTTTATAACTTATGAAAAAATTATTGTTATCTATCTAGATAGCACCCAACAAAAATTAGATTGCTCAAGTCTGACTCATATCTGGACTAACATTGGAATGATCTAAGGTTGTGGGATGCCTATATCTAGATCATACCTTTATATTTTGATGAGGCTAGCTCCTATGATATATCACTATGCACTACTCACTAAACTATTGATTGTTGGGATGAAAAGAGAAAGAAATAAACTAAAAAAGAAACCTACTTTACTTTTGGTGATGCACCTAAATAGTTATTTATCCTTTGAAAGCTTTGAAACTAAGGTACATATATGGATCAAAATAAAATTCTTAAAATCAGACTTAAACATAAGTGTTTTAAAGGAAGGCTTGAAATAAGGTTTGCAGATTGAAGGTATGTGTATGAAGGTCTCTAAAGACATTACGTACAAATAATCTTTGGTGAAATTTCTATTCTTAACTCTTAAATAAACCTATAGAGGATGAAATTATATTATTAGGTGAGGAAAGGCCTTGAAAAAGATGAAAACTATCACACTTATATGCAAATACACAATCAATAGTACACACTACCACCATAAATCGATCTAAAAATAATTCTTTTTATTGATTTATGGTGCCAATTACATTTTTTTTATTTCTCTATATACCAGCTTTAGGGATAATTGAAATAGATCAAAGAACCTATATATATAGACAAAATGAATACCCTAGCCAATATATCAGCATATAAAGGAGGAGAGGAGGTTAACTCCAACTCAACTTAAGTCTGTTTCAACTCTAATATTAATAAAAAAAACCTTTTAGACTTGTCTTCATTTTGAAAAACCCTGCATGAAGCTCTCTTTAGCATAGAAAGGAAGGTTTTAAGATCTTTTTGAGTCATAAAATATTTACCTAAAACACAACACCAATATTGGATGTTAACTTGAGTCGAAGCTCAGTTTGAAGTGCTTGAATGTCCTCTTACTACATGGAAACAAAAGAATATGCATGAAACTAGTCAGGCAATCAACTAAAGAGCAAAACTAGTTTACCCCATTGAGCTCCCTCTTTCATGATGCGGTACTGAGAGTACATGAAAATATCCATGTGAAGAGTAGATGAGAAGCATGAAAACTCCATTTGAAATATAAGATAGATATTCAATGTTAATCCTCTACTTGCCTTTGTTGTAAAGATAAAGTCCTCATATTCATGGACCTGACAGAGCTATGATTGTCTACTTTAAGTAGTTGTAAGTACCTTTTGGTTAAATATGTGACCATGTTAATAGACAAAAACCCTTATCCATAGTCACATGTCTATCCCCAGTTCAAAACCTAAACATAGGTCTTCTTGATAGATGAAATTTGATCAAGCTTTAATGGCGATAGGTAAACCTATAGAGCTTGCTTTTGGTTTGACTTAAGTTACAATTGTTCTTTATTGAAGTTCCCTTGATTTTTAATTTTAATTTTTACTACTAATTTTGATTTTGGATTCTCATATTGTTCTAACTATCAGCTACACATCCCTTCTTAGGATCATGCTATCAGTCTATCTACTTTCATCCTTGTGCCATATGGTGGACTCACATTCATCCTTAGGAATGTTGACTTCTTAAGCTTAAGTGTATCACTGATCTTGATCTCTATTAAGGAACATTTACCATTGATCTTCTATCATTTTATGTGATCATGACATTTGGTAACTTCTCATTTATCCTCAAAATCATTTAACTTGTTGACCTCGAGCTTGTCATTGATCTACTTTGTACGATTAAACACATTCCATTGATATATTTGGGCCCACTAGCCTTGTCAATCGATTAGTATCATTATATATTTGTTTAGGTACCTAATATCTTGACACTTTTCATCAACACATTTATGATGACCTTTTGACTTGATGTTCATTCTTGAGCTTTGATACATAATTAAATGCATGTTGTTAGATATTTGGGACTCACTGACTCATCAAGTTGCCCACTCACCATTAGATTTGATTTTAGCTCCAAATATTTGGAAACTTATCAGATCCATGTTGAACCTTAGAACATTTTAATCTAAATAGCTACCTACCATAGCTTTAACTTGATGTCCCCGTGAACGTTCCACTTTGCAAGTTCAACTTTAAAGACCTATATCTTGAGATATCAATCTCATCAAGACACCAAATTTTTAGAGGATGATATTAGCATGAATAAATTCATTATCATGAAATATTTATGCCTAAGAGGCTTCCTAAGTGAACTTATTAAATACACAATCAAACTAACCTATTTATTTCTTCATGACATCTTGTGATGGTCTCATTCCTCAAGCTTATGTTAGTCATTTTCCTTTGATCAAAGACACTATGAGGAATCAGATCAATCCAAAAAAAGGTCATCAACATGCTTAAAATATCAAGGGTCAACATTTGGGATTTTGATTCTAAAATGTTAACATTTTTGGTGACTCTCAAGGATTGACCAGCCTGCTGGTCAAAGCAAAGTAGAATCTCTTTTAATAATAGGCTTGGGGGGTTATATATAGAAATTGGGAAAACCTATAGACAAACCAAATTAAACAACAACATGTGCACTTGTGCACTTAGAGGAAACAACAACAATGGAGTACTGAAAGATAATAATAACTACTGAAATCATGTGCACATGTGCACTTAGAGGAAGGAAACTATGACTATGTACAAAGGAGTGACTCTCCTAATAGCATTATTTGAGGAAGATCCCATTCACAAGAATGGAAATTTCTTCTTCACTCAATTTGGACAATTGTAAAGCATCAATTTTGTTAAAATCAATGATAATATAAGGTCCACTCCAAAGGCTATCAAATTTGGAGTGCTTACATGGCTTTGAACACTCTTCATCCCATTTATATACTATGTCTCCTTGCTAAATTGTCTTTGATGAAGCTCTATTGTCAAAAAAATTATTGAATTGTTATTGGTTTGACCACATGATATATAGGGCATCATCTTTTCTCCTCCAATTCTCTCTATTGATTCATCCTGACCTCTATTACATCATTTTCAAGAATTTCTAACTGGTGTGCAAGTTCTAAAGTTGGAATCTCTAAAGAGATAGGTAGCCTTGCTTATCTTTCATAAAATAAAATATAAGGTGAAAGACCAATATCCATTTTAAGAGTGGTCCTATCAGCCCTAAGGCAGTCTTCAACTTCATATGCTAAGACCTCTGATTATCTTCCATTGTTATTTTGATGATTTGAATCAAGTTCTTATTCATGGACTCAGATAATCCATTACCTAATGGATAGTAATTTGATGAATATGTTAGATAAATACTTTTCTCAAGATCCTATTTTCATACCTTTTCACTACTGAATGCTAAAGCATTATCTAATATTATAGTGGAAGGTACTCCAAAATGGGTGACTAGACTTTCATACAACTTGTTGTCCCTGAAAAGTGATTCTTCATTTTTTAGACAACATAAGACTATTTTGGTCCTGCATGACCAAAATTGTTCCTCCCCTTTCCAAAAATTTGTTTTAAAAAATTTAATTTCATCATTTTCTCAAACTTTTTGGTAAAGGGACTAATGGGTTCAACAAGTTCAAAGGCTTCTACGGGCGAGTTCAATCAAAAGGGAATAGTTTCTCGCACTTGGACACTTTCGGGACAGGTTCAACGCTTTGGTTCAACCGAAAAAGGGTCATCAGCAATCTTCTAATCAAATGAACCAATGAACTGTTGAACCTTGAATCACTTTGGTTCAAATTTCAATGGGTTCAAGGTTTAACATCGGCAGCAAGGTTCAAAGGTTTAAGCAATTCGAAGGTTGCCTCAGTTAAGGAAGGACGTGTGCAAAAGAAAGAATCAGGTGGATGCTGCCAAGTGTCATCGGCTGAGCCCCTTTATGCTTTGTTTTAGAGAATTGGTAGAATGTGCCACGTGTCACTTTTTGAAAACTCATTAGAATTTTCCACGTGTCTGCATCCGCATAAGTGATAGAAATATTTAGGCCACACCACATGTCGGTGTTGTAACTCAGTGGAACGTGACACGTGTTAGCATTTGCTTCTCAAAAGTTCCTTATAAGCTATGAAGTCCCTTTCAATAAAGCTTCTTCCTGAGTTCCATAGAGGGTGACAAGTGGCAATCATAGAAGGCTTCACTTTGTGTTCCTAAAAGTAGCAGAATGTGCCACATGTCCCCTATAAAGCTCGACAGAAGCTGACAAGCATCATTATCCGCAGCTTCTTTCTTCTACTTTTTGTTTTCGTTAAAGACCATGGCGGGCCCCAAATAAGTCTCAGAAGTAAGTGGAACATGCCACATGTCATCATCTGAGATGGTCCAAATAAATCCTTTTGATCTCTGCAGTCTCACTAAAACTCGGCAAAAAGCTACCACTTGTCATCGTCTGCATGATTCCCAAAAAACACTGAAAGTTGCCACATATCCATGGTGGGTCGAAGTGAAATTCCCTAAGTGTCTACATTTGCATGACTAAAAAATGTATTTGGACTACACCATGTGTCCCTTACAGAGATCAGCCGAGGCCAACAAGTGTCATCATCCGCGAGAGCTTGACTGAGCCCCAAACATTTTTATGATGTTACAAAGGCTCGAGAAGATAGATGCTACCAAGTGTCAATAGCGGAAGATGCCACATGTCCTCACCTATTCCAATAGAAGATAACATGTGACACTTATTCAAAGAGTAGAAGCTGCCACATGTCAAAGGAAAGGGGCACTTGTAATACAAAGGCACATATGGAGCCAGAGAAAGGTTTCCTTCGGATGAATTGTTCGAAGGAATTCTTTCAAACATTTTGTCTGAAGGAAATGAAGGGGATGACAGCCCATCGAAGAATCAAAGCCTGAAGGCCACTTGGAAGACACTAAAGGGCATGTTCCCTTTGAAAAAGGTTTGAGCCTTAGAGGGCAGTAGAAGCTGCCAAGTGTCACAAGCCAAGACACAGTTTCAAATGAAGCCCTAAAGCATGGAACTAACCATGTGTCCCATCCCAATGCAGCAAAAGCTGCCAAGTGTCTGCATCTGTGCCCCCCTAGGTCACTAACAAGTTTCAAAGCTTATTTCAATAAGCCTATTTTGAAGCTATGGATGCCTCCATGTGTCCTCACCCACGTCATAGTAGAAAGTGACCATGGCAAGTGAGAAAGACATAAAGGAGTTGTTAGGAAGCATGATGGGCCTGCAAACATCAAATTTAGGATGGCTAACTAGCCATTAACCTTCAAAGTATGAAATACCCATGGATGTCAAAATTGTTATGATGAAGTGTCTGTTGAGCTTTGCAAACTTAAAATGCAGACCTGAATGCATTCAAAGACCCTAGGGCCAGAGCCAAATGGGAGAAGAGACAAAGAGGGAAATATCTATAGTAGTTACTTCCAGTAGGTGGAGTAGTTCACTGGGTAGATATTTTGGGTCTGCCAACATTGAAAGCACCGCCTGTTTGTCCCCTGTGAGGTAAAGGCAAAGTAGACTGCTACATGGATAATAGGTGAATGAATGAGTGATTCAAGCTAAGGAAGAGGCATTAAGAGAGGAATTGACATGCCATAGTTAAGGCCGCTACCCTACCCCAGCATGGCCCTTCCTAACAAGACCAAGAATGCATCCAAGGCATTGAATGCACCAAATGGTTCACTTCATTGGGATAAAGTGCCAAGCCTCCCTCAAGCATCTATATAAAGTAATCTCTTATATCATTTGAAGGGAGAACTTTTTGATTATCAGAAGCAAAACTCTACCCAAATTGAAAGGCATTACTGAGACTTCGAGCTCAGATTATAATTCATATTATTTTATCTGAATGAGAAAACAAGTTACTTGCAAACTTTGTGATGTTATAGCTTGTGCTATCTTAGGAGATTGTTCATATGTCTATTTCCTAGGAGCTTTCTTGTCCATTTGATTTAACAAGCAGAACTAGTGGAGGTGATCAGGAAGGTGTCCTGAAGGCCAACTGTGGGACGATGTTGTGCCCCCATAAGTACCTTCAATGTGTTTACATTTTCCTTTCTTGTGTAAAGAGCCTTGGGATGACGTGGTGCCCCCATTATTCTTCATTTTTCTCTCTCGGTTTGCTGGTCACTCAGCACCCCCATTACTGGTTACTTGCTACCTGAAAGATCCCTATTGCTTGCCAAAGAACACTTCTGAAAGAAGAGAAGTGCCTTCTATCATTACACCAATATTTCTATTATTTAGGAAGGAATCTGGCTCTTGGCTAAAAGTTGCTTCTAAAAGAAGAGAAGTACCTTCCCCATCACCCAAGATTTCTTCCTTGTTTATCAGCATCATCTCTAAAAGAAGAGAGATGGATGGTTTATCCCACCCCTGTGTCTTACTTTTTGCATATATATATAGTATATAACCTCTGCATATTTAATAGGGAACCTCCCCTTGATGAAAGGAGAGATTTTTCCCCTTGTGATGCAATAAACCTACATGTCCAGATGACCAATCTCCCTATGTTGTGGTGATAGGAACTATTTTGAGTGCAAGTTAGTTGGTCAACAAAATATTCACCCAACAATTTTTGGCAACTCCATTTGGGACATAGTAATTTTGTGCAATTTGGAACCTCAAGTTTTAGATTGAAACATCACCTATGTCTTACCCATTATCATTATCACCTTATCCATTGTAGAGTCTAGCGACTCCCATCTAGGTCTTACCCAGTATCAGTATAACCTTACCATCTTCCTCCATCTCTGTTATATTATCTTATCTACAAAACCAGAGCTGCTGGGAAAGAAAACGCATTTTGAAGCCTCAAGATTTAAGCTAAAGTAGGGCCAGTTTCTTTTCCATTTTGTCCTATAATCTGGAAACTTGACTCAGATGTGTTATCCCTATTTTTCATAATCCAATCATGGTAGTTTGAGGCCCCTAGGGTAACTCATTTGGCCCACTTAATCTAACCCCAACCCTGCATGAGCTACCACTCAGTTCAAGGAAGAATTTCCCCAAATTCTTTGGTGATGGAAGAGTCCACCCTGATGAGCACATTGTAGCCTTCACCATAGCCTATGGTGTGATAGGGGTGGAATTTGAAGACATGGCAGTCAGGCTTTTCATGGAGACACTACAAGGTGCTACTACAGACTGGTTTTACCATCTGCAAACTAGATCAGTGACTGGCTGGGACACTATCAAAGCCAAGTTTGAAGCAAGGTTCAAACCTACCAAATATTCTCATGCTTTGCTAGCCCAACTTATGCAGATGAAGAAGGAACCTCATGAGCCCATTAGGGATTTTATTGCAAAATTTGACAAGCTGAGAAACATGATTCCCATAGTTGCTCAGCCCACACCCGAGAACCTCAAATGCTTCTTCATAAACTCATAGCTAATTGAAGTGAGTTTTTTACTAAGACATGTTGGTCGCATAGATCTTGAAGCTGCTCAAGACATAACCACTGAGTTAGAAGATGACCTTATCTTAGTTGGAAAGATAAGAAGGGATTCAAATAAAGGCGCATCTTCCTCATCTTCTAATAACTCACTTGCAACCACCACTGATCCAATGGTGTAGAAGCTAGCAAATGAAGTGCTAGCCCTCAGAAGACAAATGGCACAAGGGATATCATCTACTCCCTCATACAGAGATGTACCAAGGAGGACATTCCCTAATTAGGTACATCAAGGGCAACCAAATCATCTTCCTCCCCCATAAAGGAACCTTGCCATTGAAGCACCTCCATCCAACACATCAGTTGGCTATTTGGAAATAGAGCATGATTTTTCTTTCTAACTTGAGTTTAATCAAGAAAATGATGTTGGTCTATTTACAGAGGATCAAGAAGAGTCAGCTAGCGACTCCCACATCAGTTTCCTGGATTACTAGGATGAACCCAAAAGTAAAGGTGAAGCATCTGAGGGATCATATGCTATGGTCACCCAGTCCTAGAATCAGTCAGCTCAACAAGCTAATAAAGGAGAAATAGAGGAGTGACCTCAACCTATAATTTTGATTGCTAAGCATGGGGCCATTCTACCTATCTAGCCAAAGGACCCAGTGATTGCTAAGAAAATAAGTATCTCAAACATTTTTGCACCTTCTACTTCAAATTCACAGGCCAGTCCTCCCACCCCTCCCATGAACCAAAAAGAAGAACTCTCATCCCCTGTGCCTAGTCCAATCCAGCCATTTGACATAATTGATCATGTCAAATGTGTCGAGACCCAAATGGTGGCCCCTGCAACCCAAATTTTGTTTGAGTCTTTAGGTAGGGATGAAATAGCAGAAGAATTGGTGGAGTGTGGCATAAGTGTAGAAGAACCCTCCACTCTAAATGAAAAAGAATCTGAGATATCTGAGGGGGACAATCAAGACATGTGCTGGGCTGAGCTATCAGAACAAAAAATTATGGTACTAGGTCATGCTACTGCCCATTAAAATAAAGAAAAGGAACTCTTTGCCAAGAGAGCAAAGATTCATGGTTTTTGGACCAAAATTCAAGTCTTGCTTTAAGGCAAGAAGAAAAGAAAACCAAGGGGAAGACACAGAAAAGTGGTTTCCTAGTGGAGAGTTTTATTCACCTGTCACCAATTCTGGGGACAAAATGGTTTCCTACTAGTTTATCAAGATGGGACACCATTATCATTATCTCACAATGGGTGGCATCTAAAGTGCTTCAAATCTTGAGGCATCAGATAAGTTCATTTGTACATATGTATATTTGTATAGTCTGTTGTTCTATTTTGTTCATTTTGTTTTCATTTTTTAGAGCCTTTTTTTTTGGGTAGCATGACTCTGTAGCCCAATGGCACACTTCAAGGCACTAGAGATTCTAGTTTCTACTCCCCTCAGTTATTCTAAGTTGTTATTTGAAGGAAGTTCTCCAACAAGAGCCAGCTGTTGTCCCTAAAAAGTGATGCTTCATTTTTTAGACAACATAAGACTATTTTGGTCCTGCATGACCAAAATTGTTCCTCCCCTTTCCAAAAATTTGTTCTGAAACATTCAATTTCGTCATTTTCTCAAAAAATTTAGTAAAGGGACTAATGGGTTCAACAAGTTCAAAGGCTTCTATGGGCGAGTTCAATCAAAAGGGACTAGTTTCTCGCACTTGGACACTTTCGAGACAGGTTTAATGCTTTGGTTCAACTGAAAAAAGGGTCATCAGCAATCTTCTAATCAAATGAACCAATGAACCATTGAACCTTGAACCACTTTGGTTCAAAGTTCAACAGGTTCAAGGTTCAATATCGGTGGCAAGGTTCAAAGGTTCAAAAAATTCAAAGGTTGCCTCAATTAAGGAAGGATGCGTGTAAAAGAAAGAATTAGGCAGATCCTACTAAGTGTCATCAGCTGAGCCCCTTTATGCTTTGTTTCAGAGAAGTGGCAGAACATGCCACATGTCCCTTTTTGAAAACTCATTGGAAGCCACCACGTGTCTACATCTATGCAAGTGCTATAAATATTTAGGCCATGCCACATGTCAGCATTATAACTCAGTGGAATGCAACACATGTCAGCGTTCACTTCTCAAAAGTTCCTTATAAGTTGTGAAGTCCCTTTTGATAAAGCTTCTTCCTGAGTTCCACAGAGTGATACAAGTGGCAATCATAGAAGGCTTCACTTTGTGTTCCTAAAAGTAGTGGAATGTGCCACGTGTCCCCTCTAAAGCTCAGTGGAATCTGACAAGCATCATTATCCACAGCTTCTTTCTTCTACTTTTTGTTTTCTTTAAAGACCATGGCAGGCCTCGGGTAAGTCTCAAAATTAAGTGAAACATGCCATGTGTCATCATCTAAGATGGTCCAAATAAATCCTTTTGATCTTTGTAGTCTCACTAGAACTCAGTGGAAGTCGCCACTTGTCATCATCCACATGATTCCCAGAAAACACCAAAAGCTACCACATATCCCTGGTGGGTCGAAGTAGAATGTGCCAAGTGTTTGCATCCATGTGACTAACAAATGTATTCAGACTGTGCCACATGTCCTTTGCAAAGATCAGTGGAGGTCGATAAGTGTCATCATCTATGAGAGCCTGACTGAGCCCCAAACATTTCTACGATGTTGCAAAGGCTCAAGAAGATAGATGCTACCAAGTGTCAATAGCGGAAGATGCCATGTGTCCTCGCCTGTTCTAGTGGAAGATGACATGTGACACTTATTCAAAGAGTGGAAGTTGCCACATGTCAAAGGAAAGGGGCACACATAATACAAAGTCACATATGGAGCCAGGGAAAGGTTTCCTTCAGATGAATTATCTAAAGGAATTCCTTCAAACATTTTGTCTAAAGGAAATGAAGGGGATGACAGCCTATCGAAGAATCAAAGCCCAAAGGCCACTTGGAAGACACTGAAGGGCATGTGCCCTTCAGAAAAGGTTTGAGCCTTAGAGGGAAACAGAAGATGCCAAGTGTCACAAGCTAAGACACAGTTGCAAATGAAGCCCCAAAGCATGGAACTCACCACGTGTCCCATCCCAGTGCAGTGGAAGCTGCCAAGTGTCTGCATCCATGCCCCCCTCAACCACTAACAAGTTTCAAAGCTTATTTCAATAAGCCTATCTTGAAGCTGTAGATGCCTCCATGTGTCCTCACCTATGTCACAATAGAAAGCGACCATGGCAAGTGATAAAAACACAAAGGAGTTGCTAGGAAGCATGACGGGCCTGTAAACATCAAATTTAGGACAGCTGACTAGCCTTTAACCTTCAAAGTATGAAATACCTATGGATGTCAAAATTGTTGCAATGAAGTGTCTGTTGAGCTTTGCAAACTTAAAATGCGAACCTAAATGTATTCAAAAACCCTAAGGCTAGAGCCAAATGGGAGAAGAGACAAAGAGGGAAATATCTGTAGTAGTTATTTCTAGTAGGTGGAGCAGTTCACTGGGTAGATATTTGGGGTTTGCCAACATTGAAAGTGTCATTTGTTTGTCCCCTATGAGGTAAAGGCAAAGTAGATAGCTACACAGATAGCAGGTGAATGAATGAGTGATTTGGGCTAAGGAGGAGGCACTAAGAGAGGAATCGACATGCCACAGTTAAGGCAGCTGCCCTACCCCAGCATGGCCCTTCCTAACAAGACCAAGAATGCATCCAAGGCATTGAATGCACCAAATGGGTCACTTCATTGGGACAAAGTACCAAGCCTCCCTCAAGCCTCTATATAATTTAATCTCTTGTATCATTTGAAGGGAGACCTTTTTTATTATCATAAGCAAAACTCTACCTAAATTGAAAGGCATTACTGAGACTTTGAGCTCAGATTGTAATTCATATTATTTTATCTAAATGAGAAAACAAGTTACTTGCAAACTTTGTGCTGTTATAGCTTGTGCTATCTTAGGAGATTGTTCGTATGTCTATTTCTTAGGAGCTTTCTTGTCCATTTGATTTAACAAGCAGAACCAGTAGAGGTGATTAGGAAGGTGTCCTAAAGGCCAACTATGGGATGATGTTGTGCCCCCATAAGTACCTTCAATGTGTTTGCATTTTCCTTTCCTGTGTAAAGAGCCTTGGGACAATGTGGTGCCCCCATTGTTCTTCATTTTTCTCTCTCAGGTTGCTGGTCACTCAGCACCCCTGTTACTAGTTACTTTCTACCTAAAAGATTCATGTTACCTACCGAAGAACACTTCTGAAAGAAGAGAAGTGCCTTCTATCATTGCACTAGTATTTCTACTATTTAAGAAGGAATCTAGCTCTTGGCTAAAAGTTGCTTCTAAAAGAAGAGAAGTACCTTCCCCATCACCCAAGATTTCTTCCTTGTTTATCAGCATCATCTCTGAAAGAAGAGAGATGGATGGTTTATCCCACCCCTGTGTCTTACTTTTTGCATATATATATAGTATATAACCTCCACATATTTAATAGGGAACCTCCCCTTTATGAGAGGAGATATTTTTCCCCTTGTAATGCATTAAACTTGCACATCTGGATGACCAATCTCCCTATGCTGTGGTGATAGGAACTATTTTGAATGTCAGTTAGCTGGTTGACAAAATATTCACCCAACAGAACTCAAGCACAGAGTTATCATTTGCCTCTTTCAAAGGCACCGCTTCCACTCACTTGGTGAAATAATCTATAGATTTCAAGACCCACTTATGACCAACACTATATGGAGGATGTATCATGCCAATGAAGTCTAAACCCTAATGCATGAAAGGCTACTCAATCTGAATAGGCTTCAATGACATAGCAACTAGTCTATATTTCCCTACAAACATTGCACATTTTGC
Source organism: Torreya grandis (assembly GCA_037957365.1). NCBI lineage: Eukaryota > Viridiplantae > Streptophyta > Pinopsida > Cupressales > Taxaceae > Torreya > Torreya grandis. The sequence goes on along the minus strand of JARHVA010002942.1, from coordinate 1,710,997 downwards.
ACACTTATTAACCCATGTATGTGCATCCATAAATAAATTAGGCCAAAAGTAACTAGCTCTAATGATTTTTTTAGCTATGGGCTTGGCTTTAAAATGGCCTCTAAAAGTACTATCATGAAATTTCTCAAAAAGCTTATCAAATTAACTAGTTTCAACACATCTTAAAAGCATACCTCCAATATCATTTTTCAAAATCACTCCATAAATCAAAATGTATGGTATTGATTGCATCTTGAAATGTCTTCACTTTTATGCAGTGAATCCCATTGGGTATTCTCCTATTTGAAGGAATCTAGCAATGTCTTATGTCCAACTTGATGGAGGGTTAGTTTCAATTTCTTTTTGAGTCTCTTGAAGTGTCAAAACCATCTTTTTTTCTTCTTTCACATATTTTGCAAGATATTCACATAATCCTTTACCTTGAAACAGCTTTGTGACCTTAACTTTAATTTCATACTCCATGTACTTAGTGACCCATCCATCTCTTTTTTTGCTTAAGTCTCTGTTGAGGATGAAATCCTTCACACTTGGATGAGCTACCATTAGTATAATATTATTATTTGAAACTAAATGTCTAAAAAATTTTAAACCTCTTATAAAAACAATTACATGTTTTTCTATAAAATAATACCCCTCTTCATAACCCTCCAAATCTTAACTAAATAAAGCAATGGGTTGTTCTAAACCTTCACTATTTTGTTGAATAAGTATGGCTAAAATTGTACTAGATGTAGAAAAAGTAGAAAAGAAGAAATCATTACTAAAATATAGCTTAATAAATTAGTTTATTTCTTCCTTTATTTCTTCAAATCTCCTTTTACCTTATTTTTTTATCAATACTCAAGGTTGACAGGTCCTTATCCCAATGGATTTTGACCAGAGCTCCAACTAGTTTGGGACATAATTGAGGGCCCAAATCCCCAAAATAATACCAATGAATGGCCATAAATATCCTAATAATACCATCAAAAACCATAACCTATGCCAATAATACCAATGATTATCCACTACTAGCCCAAGAATACCAACAATCGACAACAACTAGTCTAAGATTACTTAACGATCAACCATAATTAGTCTAAGATTATTTAATGATTAGCCACATCCATCCTCTAATACCAAACTATTATTTCAACCTAGGTGGTGCTGGAACATTCAAGACACTTTACCAACTCACCCACATCTCATCGATAAAATTTAATCTACATCTGAAGCTTAATAGGGATAGGCCTAGGTCTGTAATGTCCACCAAACAATTTGTATCCAAATCACCCTGCTATGATCCATGTGGAACATAAGGATAAGTTTAACCCCTACCTCAAAGTGTCCCCATGGATACTTCATAATGTAGGTGTGTGTATGCCCATAAGCCTCAATGTATCACAGGGTACTCAATAGGAATTGAACTCAAGACCTAGGTGACTAAAGTCATTGATCCTATCCACTCGAGCTAACCCTTGGGGCTTCTTTTTACCTTCTTTACTCCAAGTGAATTTTTGGTGTTTTTTTAATATTTGGGTGAGTGTCCTTACCAATTCTATAAAAATAGGAATGAAAATTTTGATGAAATTGATCTTACCCAAGAAGCTTTAAAATCCTTTATTATGTTTAGACAATGATAGAGTAAGGATTTATTCTATCCTCTTTGGATCAATGGAAAGACCCACTTTGGAAACCACATGCCCAAGAAGTCACCCCTCATGTACTAAAAAATACATTTCTTTGGATTCAATGACACTCCAAACTACCTACATCTATAAAAAATAATTCTCAAGTGTGTTAGATGATCAATAGGATCCTTTGAAAATATTGTAATGTCATCAAGATAAACTAAAACCATTTCACTCAAAATACCATGAAAATCAACATTTATTTCCCTTTGGAAGGTGGCTCTAGCATTGGAGAGTCCCAATTACATCTTTCTGTAGGAAAAAACAACCCATTTGGTGGTGAAATTTGTTTTATACTAGTATTCCTCTTTTACCAATATTTTTTTGTAACCTGAGTACCCATCCAGTAAATAAAATCTTTATGACCCTGATAGTCTCTACAAAATTTGATCCATGGAAGGATGTGGATAGTAATCTTTTAGTGATTCTCTATTCAAATCTCTAAAATCTACGCATAGTATTATTTTTCCATTTTTATTTCAAGGTTTGATACCCATGTTGAGTGCTTGATAGGAAATATTATACTTGACTCAATCAGTGTTGTAAGCTCCTTGATCATGAGAATTTCAACCTTGGGGTTGATGAGCCTTTGCTTTTGTCTTACTGGTTTTGCATCCTATTTAAGTCCAATAGTATGATGTGCCAATCTAGGGTTAAAACCTTTAAAATCATGGTATTCCAAAGAAAATACATCCATGAATTCCTTACATAATGAAATAAAATCTACTCTCTCAGAATCAGTGTTTACTTTACCCAACTTTATTTGCTTACTTTCAACTATGCTTATTTGCTCATAATGCTATTTCTTGGAAGAAATGCTCACCTTGTCCTTCCTTATCTGATCATATTCATTGAAAATTATATCTAAAGTCACCAAACCTTTAGGCATCTTGTTTGATCTCAATTGCATAATTTGGTCTTCATATTGGTGTTGTAATTTATTTTGATTTTTTGATAAAAAAATATGCCTCATTCTGTAAGAAATAGGCAATCTATTTATCATTATCAAAGACTTGAAAACTTACCTCATTGTTTGGAATTGAAGGCATGAATAAAAACTTGATTTGGGTTTGATTTTCATTATCCTTGAGTTGATCCTCAATATCACATTGTGCTTCTATGGCTGCAAATTTATCATCATGTAGATTGGCTCCTCTAGGAATGGAGTGGATATCAAATGTTAAGAAATATTATATGAGATCCCAAACCCTATGTTTTTATAATTTTATTAGAGGGTACCTATTTCACTTAAACCTATGACTTATTGGACTACCAACTCACTATCACCTTTCACAAACAAATGCTTAATACCTCTCTTTCTAGCCCAAATAAGGCCATGAATAAGAGTTTCATACATTGTTGTATTTGATGTACAACTAAACTAAAATCTAATAAAAGAATAATACCTATGATTTTAAGGTGAAACAAACATTACACTAGCCTCACTTCCATTATTTTATCTAGATCTATCAAAGAACATATTCCATAATCCTTATTGATCCTATTTTGACCTAGTGAGATTAGGTAATAAGTCACCTTATTCATGCATGTAGTAGACACCAAAACTTGCTTCTTCAATACCTTTGTATGGGTCATACCCATGGTTGTCAGAAACCCACTCATCCAAGATTATATTAGGTATGCCTTCAAGTTGTTTAGAAGGTTCTTGATCAATAGTATCCTCATCTTCTTCTAAAATATTAAAATACGTATTAGACATATTTGGCATATATGGTTCAAGGTGAAATCTAGAAATAGGCTCAGATCTAATAGTGACTTTAGTTCCATATCTGGTTCTAAAAACCATGTCTGACCAATCTAAATAAAGGTAACCTCCTATATTAGAAATAAAATCTCTAGATATGCATAGTACAAAATATGGAGGTAAATCAATAATGACTATATCTTGTGTGATGGTGAAATTTGGACAAGTAAAAAGTATGACTTTAACATATTTCAACACAAATACAATCTTTATAATCTAAGTTCAAGACATTTTTCTCATGGGGTTCATACTATAATCCTCATTTATCTATTATTGACTTGGGCATGATAGAGGTACTAGCCCCACTGACAATCATACAACTGTAAACTAGACAATCTCCTATAACAATAGAAAGATAAAATAGAGGAGGATTAGTCAGCTTAGGAGCTTGAGGCTTAACAACTGGATTATATTGGTTAGAACAACACTTACTCTTTCATTCTCATGTTGTCTATCAGAGATATTGAGCTTTGAAATCTCCTCTTGCATATACATATTTTTTCTTGGGATTAGTAGTGTATCCCAAATAAAAATTGATACTAATTTTTTCTTCATTTGATCCATAATACTAAGTGGAGAAGGGGTTATCCTTCACTATAATTTAGGAATAGAAGGATCTCTTAAATTTTGTGTGAACTGGGGAATGTAAATCCCTTTCACATTTTCCCCCTTTGGATCTTGAGCTTTGCTAATTTGATGTCCTTTGAAGTAGCTCATGAGTGGTAGTCTTTTGTGGTGGTTGTGAAGGAAGAGGAGCTACCCTTTCAGGACCTGAATCACCAATTGCCATTTTCTTGAATCTAGTATGGGTTGTAACTAAATCATCAATATTAGGAATTTTTTTGCTTTGGTTTGTAAATATGTGTTCAAAAGAATTTTCACCTTTTTGGAAGTTAGCAAATGTATTTTTAATAGGTACTATACCACTATCTCCTCGTTAGTTTGGCACTTCTGCTTGAGTGAATGAAGGAATGTTTCCATGTGGTAAAGAGGCTTCCTTATTCTAAGAAGGTGGTTGGTTTTTATGTGAAAGAGGATTTTTACCTTGTTACATGTAAGAATGTTGTGAATTCTCACTAGTTGTAGCCATTGCCATGTTATTTAATTGATTCCACTGATTGTTCCATTTCCCTTCCTAAGCATAGTTGTTTTGAGTTGGCACTATAGCTCTATAATTTCTTGGATCATTGGGATTATATTTCCTTGACTAATAATTTTTCCCTTTTCCTTGTTGATTGGATTGATAGGGTGGCTTATTATACTGATAATTTTTATTAGTATTCTAGTATGGCCTATATGGTGGAGCTTATTGTCTTTCCATTGTAACAAACTTGTTGTTATGAGTCTTGAGAAGACTCTCTACCTTACCTAATATGTCAGTTTGATCACCTTTTTTTTATAAAAATTTGTTGAATATAGAAATGGAGCAATATTTGGAGTAGGAGGATGAATCTTGGAAAGAGAGGCATTGGTGGCCTTGGGGTCAACTTGCCTACTTGTATAAGACAATTTTCAGCCTTGATTGCTACTTCAAAAGCTTCAGGTAGAGTGTTCCCTCCCATGGATTAAATCATCACATCCACATCTAAATTGAGATCTTTTAGATAGTATAGAAAAGAATAGTTGGGTGTAGGCTTGATCACTATAAGAATTTTTTCCCAAGTATTCTAGAACCTATAATTTAAATCCACTATGAATTCATGATTGAATCTCTTTATTATTGTAAGATTATGTAAAAGTGAAATATGATCACTTTTGTCCTAAAAGTGCTTGCATAGGACTTCTCCAAATTCATCCCAATTATTGATTGATGCAGGAACCAATCCTCTAAACCACTGAAGTGCCTTCCCTTTGAAATAAGTTGCTAATAACCTTATTGCTATATTTTCTTGAGTCACATGATGCATTGAACGAAGGTTATAACATATGAATTATGTTTTATAGGAGTAACTAGATTTTCTCCAATAAAATAAGGAAGAGCCTTCATAGCATAAGTTGGAATATCATCCCATTGAGTAAGATTTAGAGGACTACCACCATTGAATGGCATAAAGGCTTGTCTTTAGGGAATAACCATCTAAAGTATGGGATTTATAAAAATGTTTGGTTGAATAATATTTGCTTGAATAAGAGGATATTTTATAACAATAGGGGAAACATAAGGTGTAGGATTTGGATTTGACTGAGAGGATTTCTTATTCTTTGTTGATTGGAAATATAGCTCATAGAAATCTTTATCTTTCCCTTTTGCATAAGATCTTGTGACAAATATTGAGGGCATGAAAAGTATTCAAATCCAAAAATGATTCACTTGGTGTGAATAAGTGGTCCCACTAGGTGTGGCAAAACTGTTATCTATACAGATAGCACCCAACAAAAATTAGATTACTCAAGTCTGAATCATATCTAGACTAATATCAGAATGATCTAAGGCTGTGGGATGCCTATATCTAGATCATACCTCTATATTTTGATGAAGCTAGCTCCTCTGATATATCACTATGCATTACTCACTAAATTATTGAATTGTTGAGATGAAAAGAGAAAGAAAGAAATTGAAAA